>QXEO01000339.1:7164190-7212313 GCA_007115705.1 Dactylis glomerata
CAAATAATTTGAAAAATAAGCAATAATGATTAAGTAATAATGAGCATCAATAAATTTCAAAAAATCTTTATGCATAATTTAAATATTAATTTTAAAACTCAAAATATTCAAAAAATAAAAAAAAATCAAAAATCTTAAAAAATTCCAAAATAATCTAAAAACTTCAAAATAACTAAAAAGTAGAAGAAACAACTAAAGAAATTAAAAAATCTTTTTAAAAATCATTTTTTTCTCATTTTTCTAGCAAAATCTAAAATCTTCCTGCTTTCATATTTCCCTTTGGAATTTTGAGAAAGTAGAATTTGTGCAAACGGCCTTTGGCTGTTGAAATCGAATGTAAAATTTTGTGTAGATAATTTTTCATATATTATACGTTTTTTTTAGTCCGTATGCAAAAGTTAGAGCCGTTTTAATTCGGAACAACCTTTTTTTGCAAAAAAAATCAATTTTCAAATTTTCAAATTTTCCATAAAAGTTAGTTGCATGAGGTACATGCATGTCAAAGGATTTTGAAATTTGAAGTTTTTATCATTTTCGTTTATTTGTTTAGACGTTTTTTCTGCGCGGGGGAGGGGGGTAGGCATGAGAGGAAAATTGGGGGAGACCCTTTAGTCCGGGTTGGTAACACCAACCGGGACTAAAGGGTGAGGCTTTAGTCCCGGTTGGAGACACCAACCGGGACTAAAGGTCACTAACCCTTTAGTCCCGGTTCGTATTTCCAACCGGGACTAAAGGTCCCATTTGAACCGGGACAAAAGATTCTTGGCCCACATAGTCTTTTGAACCGGGACTAATGCTCACATTAGTCCCAGATCAAAACACAACCGGGACTAAAACTCAAATTCGTCCTGGATATTAGGCCTGTTTTCTACTAGTGAGTGTAGCTCTTGTTTGAGAAGTTCACGACCAGCTGTGAATCTCCCTTGACGATGAGGCACTTTATGCCCAAAGCATTCGCTGCCCTTAGACCGGCGAGTAGTCCTTCATATTCTGCGATGTTGTTGGAGACCTTGTGCTCTGGTTTAAAGCAGAGCTGGATGGCATAGAAGAGCTTGTCCCCAGAGGGAGAGGTAAGGATGGCGCTAGCCCCCGTGTCGAGGAGGTTGAAGGCACCGTCGAAGTGCATGACCCAGAGGCCTGGGGCTTCTTCTCCTGGAAGCGTTGACTCTACCTCTGGAGGCTCGTCAGCGAATGGATCAGTCCATTCAGCTGTGAACTCAGCCAAAGCTTTGCTCTTGATCACCTTGCTGCTTTCGAAGGAGATCTCGAAGGGCTGAAGCTCCACGGCCCACTCTGCAACCCGTCCGGTGACGTTTGGGTTGCGTAGAATGGTCTCCAAGGGCCGATCAGTGACCACCTTGATCGGGTGACCCTGGAAGTAATGTTGTAGTTTCCTTGAAGCGATCATCAGGGTGTATAGCAGCTTTTGCTACATGGTGTAGCGCTCCCGCGTGTCGCGTAGTACCGTGCTGACGAAGTACACGGGCTTTTGCACCTTGGCGGCGTCCTCAGGAGTTTTCTCCTTGTGAGGCTCAGGACCATCGCTTCGTGAGAGCGGCCCGGTCGGCAAAGTTGCAGCGGGCAGCTCCTCTTGTGGAACAGAAGAAACTGCTGCTTTTTCCTCAGGAGGAGCCCCTGGGCAAGGAGGATCGATTCCCTCTTTGGCGATTACCTTGGCATCCCACTTAGCGACAAGGATAGCGCTTGCAGTTCTCGGGGTTGCTGCGATGTAGAGCAGCAAGGGCTCACGGAACGTTGGGGCAACCATGATTGGTGGGCTCGTGAGATACATCTTCAGCACGGCGAAGGCCTTGTCAGCTTCCGGAGTCCACTCGAACTTCCCAGTGCGCTTCATGAGCTTGAAGAAGGGCAAGGCCTTCTCTCCACTCCTCGCGATGAAGCGCCCTAGGGCTGCCATGCATCCTGCAAGGCGCTGCATTTCCTTGAGATTGCGCAGAGGACGCATTTCTTCGATGGCCTTGACTTTGTCAGGGTTTTCCTCTATCCCGCGATGAGACACGAGGAACCCCAACAACTTTCCCCATGGTATGCTGAAGGCGCACTTGGCGGAGTTGAGATTGATATTTACCTTTCTCAGGTTGGCGAAGGTTTTCTCCAGATTCTCGATGAAGGTGTGACTCTCACGAGTCTTAACGACGATGTCGTCGATGTAGGCTTCCACATTTCTTCCCAGCTAAGCCCCCAAGGCCTTACGCATGAGCCTTTGGAATGTGGCCCCTGCGTTCTTCAGGCCGAAGGGCATGCAGACGTAGTAGTACACGCTGCAGGGTGTGATGAAGGCAGTTTTCTCTTCGTCCTCCCTTGCCATCTTGATTTGATGATAGCCAGAGAAGGCATCCAAGAAGCAAAGGAGGTCACAGCCGGCGGTGGAGTCGACGATTTGATCTATTCTTGGGAGTGGATAAGGATCCTTTGGACAGGCTTTGTTGAGACTTGTGAAGTCCACGCAGAGGCGATGTGACATCCTGGCTCAGGGCTTAATAGGATTGATAGGATACTCATATCAACAAGTTGCAACTTCTTTTCCGGGAACTCACTCCAAAGGAACTTTGGGTTAAGCGTGCTTGGCCCAGAGCGATTTGGGGATGGGTGACCGACTGGGAAGTCCTTCCCGGGTGCGCATGAGTGAGGACAAAGTGCGCAGAAAAGACTAGTGTTGGTCTATGGGGCCAGTCTAAATATCCTAGAGAGCTGCCAGGGGTAACAGGCCCGAGCCACGGGGTGGTCGGGGTGTTACATTTGGTATCAGAGCCGACCCTTGCGGTAACACGGGCGTGTGCGGGTCAGGTGTGCGGACATATGGCCCTTCATGGCACATGGGTCGACACTGGACGCATGGACGTGTCCAAGAGGGGGAGTTCCTGGCCTGGGGTTGACCGACGAGGACGTCAGTCTTCTAAGGGGGTGAGTGTGTGACATCCTGGCTCAGGGCTTAATAGGATTGATAGGATACTCATATCAACAAGTTGCAACTACTTTTCCGGGAACTCACTCCAAAGGAACTTTGGGTTAAGCGTGCTTGGCCCAGAGCGATTTGGGGATGGGTGACCAACCGGGAAGTCCTTACCGGGTGCGCATGAGTGAGGACAAAGTGCACAGAAAAGACTAGTGTTGGTCTGTGGGGCTAGTCTAAATATCCTAGAGAGCAGCCAGGGGTAATAGGCCCGAGCCACGGGGTGGTCGGGGTGTTACAGGCGACCACTGCCATTAGCCTTTGGAACAACCACCGGATTGGCAATCCAGGTGGGGTGTGCTAACTCGCGTATCAACTTGGACTTCTTTAGCTTTTCTATCTCTTGGACGATGAAGTCTTGTTTCTCTTGCGCTTGTTTCCTGGTTTTTTGCTTCACGGGGTTTGCCTGAGGGCACACAGCTAAGTGGTGCTCAATCACCTCCCTGGGAACACCGGGCATATCTGACGGAGTCCAAGCGAACATGTCAGAGTTTGCCCACAGGAAGGTGACGAGCATGCTTTCCTGTTTGGGAGAAAGCCCTGCCCCGATGGTGACAAAGTTTTCGCATCCTCCACCCTGAAGCGGGATCTTCTTTGTAGCAGAGCACTCTTGGGTAAACTGGGGCCTCCTCCCTGAGGGTACCGTAGCTTCCCCAATGCTCATGTCCAGCATCGGATGGACCAGGTCCTCGCTTGGAGTAGGCGACGCAGAGGCGGCAAACTTCTTCCCTGTCGAGCCCGGCAGGAGGGGCTCGAGAGAGGTCTTCTTTGCAGAAGCATGCTCTTGTGACACGAGCTGCTTCTTCCTCATGAGGTCACCGGAGTGTTCCGGCAGATCTTCGTCAGCAGGGAACATGGTGGCGGCCTCACGGTAGACATGCTCCACAGATCGGAGAGCGTCCTTTTCGT
Organism: Dactylis glomerata; assembly: GCA_007115705.1. NCBI lineage: Eukaryota > Viridiplantae > Streptophyta > Magnoliopsida > Poales > Poaceae > Dactylis > Dactylis glomerata. The sequence goes on from QXEO01000339.1 coordinate 7,168,074, forward strand.
TGCAACGCACGGTGATCATGCCATTGGCGCCTGGAATCTTGAGGACGTTGAAGCCATGATGCATTGCCGCCATGAATCTCGCTAGAGCTGGATAGCCGAGGATGGCATTGTACGGCAGTGCGATGTAGGCGACGTCGAAGTCGAGGCTTTCCGTCCTATAGTTGTCCCGGGTGCCGAAGGTGACGGGTAGGCGTACCTGCCCGATTGGCGTTGTAGAACCCTCTGTCACTCCGAAGAATGGTTGGGTGGGCATGAGCCGATGGTACGCCACCTGCATCTTCTCGAAGACCTCGATGGAGATGATGTTGAGGCCCGCCCCTCCGTCGATGAGAGTACGGTTGACAGCGATGTTATTGATGGTAGGCGTGCACAAGAGGGGAATTGTGCCCACACTCTTTGTGGAGGCCGGATGATCCTCCTCGTTGAAACCGATCTTGCTGGTTGACCACTTCATAGAGCGGTTGCCGGCATTGGGCTACGCTGCCGCGATCTCTCGCGATAGCTACTTGAAGTGGCGATTAGACAAAGGAGCTTGGGCTCCACCCAGGAGGCAAGCGGCGAAGCCTCACGGCTCTTGATAGCCCCCCTGGTTCTCTTCCCGATGATCATTCGCCGGTGGAGGCAGCGGCAGTGGCTTGGGATCTGCACGAGACAGACCATCACGGCGGCGACCCTCATCCCGGTCGTCGTCGCGGTGATCGCCCCGGGATGCACCTTTGCCGTGGCTGCGACTACTCCCACGGCGCTTAGTGACACCATTTTCCTCATGAAACTTCTGGACAATCCAACAATCATCGGTATTGTGGGTGTCCTTTTTGTGGAGGATGCAGTAGCGTCGACGTCGACCTTTATCGTGTTCAGAGTGGTCCCCGTGGTGCTGCTTTTGATCAGGCTCCGCCACGAGGACAGCAGCCTCCTTGCGCTTGGGGTCCTTGGACTTTGGCTTTGGGGGAAGCGCCTCCGGCAAGCTGTGCACAAAGAGCATCCCCTCCTCGGCCTTGGCACATCTATCAGCAATCTCGAAGAGCCTGATGACGGAAGTCAACTCATCATTCACGGATAGCTTCTCCTTCATCTTGATGTCGAAAACGCCCATGGAGAACGCGGAGATGACCTCCTCATTGGAGATCTAGGGAATCTTGTTCCTCATCTGGCTGAAGCGCTGGATGTATTGACGAAGCATCTCGCCCTTGTCCTGATGCACTGCCTTAAGGTCATTCCTAGTGGTGGGGTGCTCGTACGTGGGCATGAAGTTGGCGACGAACTGACGGCACAAGTCCTTGCATGAAGTCATGGATTTGTGAGGAAGATTCATGAGCCAAGTTTGTGGAGCGTCTTTGAGGGCCATGGGAAACCAATTGGCCATCGCACGCTGATCTCCATGTGCGGCCTGAATGGCGACGACATAGAGCTGGAGGAATTTGACAGGGTTGGTGGTCCCATCGTAACGTGCGCCGATGTCCGGCTTGAACTTGTCAGGCCAGACCACATAGCGTTGCTGGCGAGTGAGAGAAAGGCACCCAGGGTTGTAGATAGGGTCCCCGGGGGTCTTGACGTTCTTGCCAGCCTCACCGATGTCGTCGATGGCGCAGTCATGGTTTTCGCGGAGGCGCTCGAGGGAGACGCGTGCGTCTTCTGGAGCGCATTGAACGATTTGGCAGCCGGGCTCCCTGCATGGCGAAGATGCGGTGCGGGAAGCCACCTTCTTGGCCTTGGCGGCCTTCCCATCTCCGGCGCCCAGGGCGCGGTGCCTCGCTGTCGGATCTAGTTCTCCCGCACCCTGGGCTCCTCCCTGGGTTGGGTCTTTGTTGGCGATGGCGACGAGCTCGGTGATTCGAGCGCGCCACCCCTCATGCCCGTCCTTAGTGGGTTTATAGCGTAGCAGCTCCTTCGCCATGGCGAGAGCCTGCGCAGGGGATAGCTGACTTCCAGAATGAGCACGAGAAGTAGCAGTGGTGGTGAAGGTGAGCGAAGGCTCTGTACGCCCAGACGGAGAGCGAAGGATCTGTACGCCAAGACATCCCGACGACGGAAGATGGGCTTAGTTTGCCCCCGAACGGCGTTGCGGCGGTGAAGACGCTCGAGCCTTGCGTTGGCGTCAGCCATGTCGAAGCAGATCTAGAAGAAAACACACCACAGCCCCCTACCTGGCGCGCCAAATGTTGATGGATTTCATGTCGCAAGAACACGGGGTACCACGCGAGGGACCCAAAGATTCAAACACAGGGGGCTGAACATGGGAGATCTTGGATCGCAATGAAACCCGGTGACGGACGCCTCGAGACATCGAACGCACAACACACTGCAGAGAGAGAGACACCGAGCTTTACCCAGGTTCAGGGCCCTCGTGGTGAGGTAAAGCCCCTACTTCCTGCCTTCTTGTATTACGACGCGATACCTCGCGAGGAGTACAAGGTCTTGGTTACAGAGCTCTAACTGGCTGGAGGTAGAAGAACCACTTAGCCTAGCTAGGAGCCCGGAGATGAAGATCGGATCTCTTCTAAGGGGTGGCCTCCCCTCCTTTTATAGCGCCCATGTCCTCCTTCCCCTTATCGTCTTGGGGAAGGGGTTGCCACACACGGCCAAGGAGGGAGGACTGCTGTAGACTTGGGTCTTCCATGGACGTAGTCTTCATAGAGTAGTGGCGCCGGTCCACAGGAGTGGGTGGAGGAAGCTAACGTCTGATGTCTACGCACTTCTATTCTTGTAGACACTTGTTGGGCCTCCAAGTGCAGAGGTTTGTAGAACAGCAGCAAGTTTCCCTTAAGTGGATCACCCAAGGTTTATCGAACTCAGGGAGGTTAGAGGTCAAAGCTATCCCTCTCAAGCAACCCTGCAATTACGATACAGAAAGTCTCTTGTGTCCCCAACACACCCAATACACTTGTCAGATGTATAGGTGCACTAGTTCGGCGAAGAGATAGTGAAATACAAGTAGTAGTGATGATTATAAGTAGCAAATGTGATTTAAAGTAAATATCGCTGCAAGCAAACAAGTAACAAAATAGCAAGTAAACGGTATGCAAAGCTTGGAAACAAGGCCTAGGGATCATACTTTCACTAGTGGACACACTCCCAACAATATAACATGAATGAACAAGTAACTTCTCTCTGCTAAGGTACTCTGAATTACTCTCCTATTGAATAACACTAATCATCGCGTAGTGGCTACAGAAGCACCCCTTAAAGTTCATCAAGTACTTGACAAACACCACTCATAGCGATAAACAAATCAGATCACAACTCAAGATAGAAATCATTGCGACTTAGACCAAGTACTAACACGGTGCACACACTGCCACCTTTACACCATGAAAGGAGGAATAAATCACTCAAACTATCATAGCAATAATTATTCTCATAATCCACAAGGGATCACAATCGTAGCCTAAACCAAGTACCACCATGATGCACGCACTGTCACCGTTACACCATAACAGGAGGAATAGATTACTTTAATAATATCACTAGAGTACACAAAATATCTGAATAATAACATGTACTTGTTCAACATGATACAAAGCTCACGATCACATAAAGATCACATCATGGGAGAGAGAGGTGAACCACATAGCTACCGGTAGAGCCCTTAGCCCCGGGGATGAACTACTCCCTCCTCATCATAGGAGACAACAAGGTTGATGGAGATGGCGGTGAGGTCGATGGAGACGGCGGAGAGGGCGATGGAGACCGATGGAGATGGCTCCGGGGGCACTTCCCCGTCCCGGCAGGGTGCCGGAACAGAGACTTCTGTCCCCCGAAATTCGTCGGTGGCGGCGGCGGAGCTACGGAACTCTTTCTGGAAATCTGATCGGGGGCTTAGGTTTTTCTCGTCAGGGGGTATATGTAGGCGAAAGGAGGCTGTCAGAGGGTGGATCACGTGGCCTCACAAGGGGGTGGCGCGGCCAGGGGCCAGGCCGTGCCGCCCCTGTGTGTGGGGGCCATGTGGCCCCCCTCCGTCAGGTCTTCGAATGTTTGGGAGCTCCCCGATGAAATATGACTTTAGGAACTTGTTTCGTCCAATTCCGAGAATATTTCCTGTGTATCACTTCTGAAACCAAAAACAGCAGAAAACAGGGAACTGGCACTGTGGCACTTCGTTAATAGGTTAGTTCCGGAAAGCGTATAAAAATGCCACTAAGTGTAACGAAACAATAGGCAAATGGTGTAAAACAAAGCATGGAGCATCAAAAATTATAGATACGTTTGAGACGTATCAAGCATCCCCAAGCTTAACTCCTGCTCGTCCTCGAGTAGGTAAGTGATAACAAAAGAATAATTTTTGAGGTGACATGCACCTACACAATCTTGATCATATATGTAAGCATTGGTGAGCTGGGATCAATAGAACTTAAACATGGGCATGAAGATATAATCATGACAATAAGAACTTAGCAACCATGTTGTAAACATGCAAATGAACACAAACAAAAGATCATGATAATGAAACAATGAAAGTCAAACGTGTGTTAAAATCATAAGGAAAAACATACAAATGGTTTTCAGCTTGTCCTTCAAAGAGAGCAAAACATAAATGCATAGGACACCTCAAAGTTTAAGAGGGCGACTAGATACAAATAATTTAAGAACAAGTGAAACCAACAATATGAGTCAATCAATGAACCTTGGGACAATGCATATCACACTAAGAATGACAACTATGCTCTCTTAATGGTGCATAAAGAAAGAAGGTGGTGACTCAACATAAAAGTAAAAGAAAGGCCCTTCGCAGAGGGAAGCAGTGTTTGCAAGTTTTATAACCTTCAAAAATTATGGTACTTACCGGCTTTGAGCTCTCATTGCCCCCATCATAAGCATCTTGAATGGTTAAAGTTAATGCGAAAACAATTATGATGCATATGCTTGACAAATCATAAGTTGAAAACCTCGTGTCCCGTGAATACGAGTACCCAAACTATACTAGTTTACTTAGAGTCCCAAGCAAGGCTCTTGTCATTGTAAGTATATGCATATCATTGAGAATCGCCAATGGGGTACCTCCGTGCCCGATGACATGGAACAAGCCCACACCAAAATGACAGGACAAGCAGACAATGAACACCTCGGCATCTCTTTTATTTGCTATATTGTTTAGCTTTTTATTGTGAGATGCGTCATCGAATGTTCACCATGGGTATGCTGCAAATTTCCACCATGAATTATGCATGGCTTAGATTGGCGGCCCGGCGTTTCCCTAACACATATAAAAACTCCATGATCCTCACAAGATTCCCAATTCATTTCACATAGCGGGCATCCATAAACAAAAGATCACAATATCAACTCAAATAGGAAGTGCAATGTTGAAAGCTTGCCCCATGACGGCATGGCTGGGCTAGAATCCAACTTACAACTTGCAAGCATAACAACTCAGCATAAAAGACCACAATGTCAATTTTTTTAGAACAGGAAAAAGTAAAGTGTGCCTTCCGGTTCGTGAGAGCTTTACTGACCGAATTTCGCATAACACTGGTAAGAGTTTAATTTGAAGAGAATATAAAAGCAAGTCAAATTTACTTGGAATAGCAAATTGCTAGTAGGTATGTATGGTGGACACAATGGAAAACTTTGGCTTTTAGGAGTTGGATGCACGAGTAGAGCTCATACTCAGTACAAGGTGAGGGCTAGCAAAAGACTGGGAGGGACCAACTAAGAGAGCAATAATGGCCATAATCATGCAAAGCGACAAAGCGATATTAAAAGAAGCATACGATGGCATCAAAAGTCAAAAACTAAATGATCATGCAGGCTAAAGGCGACTTTGTAAGAGTCTAACATGTGTGAGCATGCGCCAAGTCAACCCAAATAAAGCATCAAGGAGAAAACCAAAATAATGCTTCCATACAATAAAAACAACGCATGATTTTTTCAAAGGCTCATTAAGCAATCTCAGTTATTTGAGACAAGTCATGCTACAGCAAAACCACTAAGCATACTATCAAAAAGACATCAAGCATGACATGAAAAAGCCTAAGCCGCAGTCTACACAAGCTCCTTCTTGTACCACTATTTTGCACAAAGCTTTTTCTCTTTTCCAACACCATTTGAAATTTTTAAAGATACCTCTTTTGATGAAAACCAATAAAGATCAGAGGCAAAAATACACCTTGATGAAAAGATACGACAAGATCTGAATGCAACTCAAGGCGAAAATGAAAACCAAAAGCAGTAGCAGAAAAAGAAGAACACTCGATGAACGATAAGAGTGAAAACGGAGTGTTCTTGGCAAATGAAAAGTGAGTTCATCTCCTCCAAAAGAAATATGATGTGATCTAACCATTTATTGCAGCAAACAAAACTAAACTAACTAAGAAAACTAAAACAACTGACGCTCCAAGAAAAACACATAGTGCATGAAGCAATAAAAATATAGTGTTTTGAAAGGTGACCTGATTTTTGCCGATGAAGAAGGGGTGCCTCGGGGGCATCCCCAAGCTTTGACGCTTGTACTTCTTGGATATTTCTTGGGGTTCTGTATGGGCATCCCCAAGCTTGAGCTTTTGTCCATTCTTCATCTCATCTCATCATTCTCCAATCCCTACACTTGAAAACTTCCTTCATACAAAACTAAACACAATTCTATTAGCAACATTAGTGCAAGCATAAAATATATTCAACCTCTTTTAGCTTCAGGTTTCAACCCAAAACCACCACATATAAAGTATATACTACTGTAGCAACTTCCACAAGAGTTCCATGATCAAAAAGAACTCAAAAGAAAGCGATAAAGTGGCAAAAACAAATATTGGCAGAAATCTGTCAAAACTGAACAGCTGACAAAGGTCGAATTTTTGAGGGATCTTCTATTGCTCAAATCAAAAAGTGTTCAACTAACAAAAGTTTGGATATAACCTGGGGCATATGCACAAGAAATCGCAGGTCCAAAATATATACAGAGAATTTTCACGAATTTTTACGGTGCAGCACCGAAAACAGTTTCAGGACAGCAGTAACCCCAAATCTTTACCTCACTCAAATTAGAGGCTTCTCTTGGCACAAAAACGAAATAAACAAGATAAGGAGCGGTCATTACAGTAGTAATGACTTCCAAGACTCAAATAAAAGAAAAAAGTACTGAAAGTAAAAACATTGGGTTATCTCCCAAGAGTGCTTTTCTTTAACGCCTTTGAGCTAGGCGCAGTAATTTGCAAAGATGCTCATGTGGGCGCCATATAAAAGCTTGAGGCAAAGGCGCCATATAGGAATTTAAAGCAATAGAGAGCATCAAAAAGAATGTATGAAACACATTTAAATCTAAACCACTTCCTATGAAAAATAGTCTTGTAGAGAGACAAGTCATGAAAGCGCAAAGCAAAAAGCATAGGAAGGCAAAACAAGTACAACTTCAAGAATTGCAACAAAAAGAGGGGAAACTCAATATTGTTGAGATCCATCAAACCATGTTTTCCTCTCTCATAATAACTTTCAGTAGCATCATGAATAGAATTAACAATATAACTATCACATAAAACATCCCTATCATGAGCCACATGCATAAAAGGATTAATACTCCCCACATGAACAATAGTAGTAGGAGCAGATTCAACAGAATAATTATTCTCGTCACCATAATCATCAAAGACAGGAGGCATATTATAATCATAACTATTTTTCTCCTCAAAAGTAGGTGAACTGAAAACATTATACTCATCATCACAAGCTAGAGAACTACTATGTCGCAAAGCATACTCATCAAACATATCATCATAAGAAGGAACACGGATAGCACTAATGGTACAACAATTATTAACCTTAGAATTGGTACCAAAAAGATTTTCAATATCAAAAGTAGAGTGCTTTTCCCAATCATGATCACTAACATAGGTAATAGGCATAGGAACATCATCCCAATCAGAATTATCATAATCTATAGCAGGATCATAACGCTTAGGGGAAGATACCGTGTCCTCTCGCCTTTTACTCCTCTTCTTCTCCTTCTTCTTCTTCTTCTTACTCTCTCCTTTAGGTGGGAGAGACTTGAAGGGCATCTTCTCCACATATTCTTTAGGAGGGAAAGGCATCTTCTCCACATAATCTGGTTTGCTGACAGGAACAACAGAAGAAACTTTGGAGGATTCCTCCTCTCTATTAATAAGATCGAAACATCTATTAGTCCTATCATAGCTTGGCAAATCATCATGTTTAATAAGATTTTGAATGTAAGTATTTGCAAGGCAATCTTTAGCACAATAGAGAAGACAACCACGAAGGGTGCTATTAATATCAACCTCATTCATGTCTACCAAAGCAATCTTTCTAGATATCTCTTCACAATTCAAAAACAAAGTAAGCTCATCATACTGATTGGAAGTAATCTTATCATCACAATACAAATCTGCGGTACTCGTTCGATTAATTGAGCATTGAAAATTAAAGTGACCTTTTTCACCGCAAAATTCACAAAGAAAAGGATAAAGCTCACAAACCCATTCACCAAGCACATCTAGATCCTTGAGCCACATGCTGGTTTCTTCATTTGCGTGGGTGATGCAATAATCTTCCTTGTTGTAACTCTGTTCACAAGGTCTATGTATTCCACAAAAATTAACATGCTTATAAGAAATAGTACTTTTAGAGGTTTGAGCATGTTTATTGCAATCATCAACAACAATATCACTTTCTATGCAAGTGTCCTTAAAAGGTTCATGATACACGTCCCCATTTCCTTTAGGAACATTCATATGGGAAGCAAAGGCTTTAAAGCAATCAACCATAATTTGAGGATCAAGACCATATTTAGCACTAAGCTCTTGAAAAGTAGCAGTTTCAGCGAAAGACTTAATGCAATCAAACTCATAATTCATACCTGATCCTTTACCTTTGTCATTTTCCCATCCTTCAGCATTCTCTTGTATACGGTCAAGAAGTTTCCACTTAGCATCTTCCTTCATATGAGTGAATGATCCAAAACAAGAAGCATCCAAATAATCCTTATCAGGAAGAGTAAGCCATGCATAAAAATTATCAATAACAATATTGCGGGGAAGATCATGAATAGGACATTTATGCATTAGTAACTTCAATCTTCCCCAAGCTTGGGCAATGCTTTCTCCCTCATGCGGATGAAAATTATAAATGTAATTCCTATCTTTATAAACCTGACTAGAAGGATAGAATTTAGAATAAAAGAGAGGTTCAATTTCCTCCCAATCAATAGATCGGCCATCCTTCAATGTTTTATACCATTCCTCAGCTCTGCCTTTCAGCGAAAAAGAGAATAGCTTCTTCTTAACTTGGTTCATTGAAATACCTGCACACTGGAACAACTCGCATAATTCATGTATAAAGAGCAGATGATCACCAGGATGGACAGTTCCATCCCCTAAATAGCAGTTATCCCTAATACGTTCAACAATCTTCGTAGGTATTTTAAAAGGATGAGGAGCAAAAGCATCATTAGAAGCATCACATATGGGAGATAAAATATCATCAGAGCAAACTTTCTCCACTAAAGCTGGGGGACTAAAAATATCATACTCAACAAAACCAGCTTCCCCAAGCTTAGACTTTTCTATAGCATTAGCATTAACGGTATTCAAAGCATTCGTACTAATAACACTGCTATGCGAAATAAGCTCCAAAGGATTTTCAATTTTCTCTTCAAATCTAAAATCAGGAAAAAGACTAAAGAACTCTTTGTTTTCCATTAAGCCTAACTAGTGAAAAATAAAAACAAGAAACAAAAAGATATAATTGCAGAATCTAAAGGAAATAACTCCGAGTACTCACACAGGAGGATGCGAGTACCTTTTACCTTACCTCCCCGGCAACGGCGCCAGAAAAGAGCTTGATGTCTACGCACTTCTATTCTTGTAGACACTTGTTGGGCCTCCAAGTGCAGAGGTTTGTAGAACAGCAGCAAGTTTCCCTTAAGTGGATCACCCAAGGTTTATCGAACTCAGGGAGGTTAGAGGTCAAAGCTATCCCTCTCAAGCAACCCTGCAATTACGATACAGAAAGTCTCTTGTGTCCCCAACACACCAATACACTTGTCAGATGTATAGGTGCACTAGTTCGGCGAAGAGATAGTGAAATACAAGTAGTAGTGATGATTATAAGTAGCAAATGTGATTTAAAGTAAATATCGCTGCAAGCAAACAAGTAACAAAATAGCAAGTAAACGGTATGCAAAGCTTGGAAACAAGGCCTAGGGATCATACTTTCACTAGTGGACACACTCCCAACAATATAACATGAATGAACAAGTAACTTCTCTCTGCTAAGGTACTCTGAATTACTCTCCTATTGAATAACACTAATCATCGCGTAGTGGCTACAGAAGCACCCCTTAAAGTTCATCAAGTACTTGACAAACACCACTCATAGCGATAAACAAATCAGATCACAACTCAAGATAGAAATCATTGCGACTTAGACCAAGTACTAACACGGTGCACACACTGCCACCTTTACACCATGAAAGGAGGAATAAATCACTCAAACTATCATAGCAATAATTATTCTTATAATCCACAAGGGATCACAATCGTAGCCTAAACCAAGTACCACCATGATGCACGCACTGTCACCGTTACACCATAACAGGAGGAATAGATTACTTTAATAATATCACTAGAGTACACAAAATATCTGAATAATAACATGTACTTGTTCAACATGATACAAAGCTCACGATCACATAAAGATCACATCATGGGAGAGAGAGGTGAACCACATAGCTACCGGTAGAGCCCTTAGCCCCGGGGATGAACTACTCCCTCCTCATCATAGGAGACAGCAAGGTTCATGGAGATGGCGGTGAGGTCGATGGAGACGGCGGAGACGGCGATGGAGACAGATGGAGATGGCTCCGGGGGCACTTCCCCGTCCCGGCAGGGTGCCGGAACAGAGACTTCTGTCCCCCGAAATTCGTCGGTGGCGGCGGCGGAGCTACGGAACTCTTTCTGGAAATCTGATCGAGGGCTTAGGTTTTTCTCGTCAGGGGGTATATGTAGGCGAAAGGAGGCTGTCAGAGGGTGGACCACGTGGCCTCACAAGGGGGTGGCGCGGCCAGGGGCCAGGCCGCGCCGCCCCTGTGTGTGGGGGCCACGTGGCCCCCCTCCGTCAGGTCTTCGGATGTTTGGGAGCTCCCCGATGAAATATGACTTTAGGAACTTGTTTCGTCCAATTCCGAGAATATTTCCTGTGTATCACTTCTGAAACCAAAAACAACAGAAAACAGGGAACTGGCACTGTGGCACTTCGTTAATAGGTTAGTTCCGGAAAGCGTATAAAAATGCCACTAAGTGTAACGAAACAATAGGCAAATGGTGTAAAACAAAGCATGGAGCATCAAAAATTATAGATACGTTTGAGACGTATCAACGTCCTCCTCTGGCGCCCTGCACCGTCCATCCTATTTTTAGGGGGGTGGCCAACAACCACTGTGCCACTTTTTCCAGGCACGGCGAAAGCTGGTCTCCTCCCTATTGGGGGTGGCATGGACCGTACGCAGTCTTCTGCTCTTATCTTCTTACTCAGCACGGAAACATGTCGAGCTGACGTGGATGTGGTCCTTCCCCTCACGAGAAATAGCTCGTGAGGAGGTCTTCTGGTCCTTCGCTGTTTAGCCATCTTTCTCCTCATGAGGCGCCTCCTCATGAGGGTCTTCTCCATTGGGCTTCGGTCGTCGTTCCTCCCCTAGGACGAAGCTGGGCCGTTGAAGGGGCCTACGAGCAGGTGGACCGGGATACCCCGGTATCTAGAACACCAACACTACCGAATCTCCTCCTCTGCTGCCGGTTGGATGGCAGGGTCTGCAACCCTCAGCGCTCCTAGGTGCCACTGATGCGGTGCGGTGTGGTGGTGTCCTGGCAACGGTCGCTCGACCGTTGCCATGCTGCTGCGGCCTCGACGACGTGGCTGACTGGATGGTGGCACTTGCGTGGCCACAACCTCGGCTACGACGATGATGATGCCGCCGACTATGTGCCTTCCTCGAGCTCCTTCTATGAGCTTCCCTCTGTGAGTTTCTCTCTTCCTCTGATCCTATACTATACGCATTGGTGGCCTGGCCACTGAGCCATGGCATATCTGCATGCTCCTGTTGTGCTTGTGATGTGTAACACCCCACTTTTTGTAACCCTGATTAAGTCGTGTTTAGTGAGCCAAAAATGAGGGCCAACAAAAACTTTTTGAGCCAACCTCTGGAAGTGCTGCTTCTTGCTTGTTTGTCTTGGTTGTTATGATAATGATGTCTGCTTGAGTTGCTTAATTAAACACCTTTGTGAACTAACGCAACCCTTGTGCCCTTGAGATCATGCTCTTATTTATGCTTCTAGCCAATTTTCCAAAACCATTATCTTGGCAAACTCCCCTTTTTATTCAAATTATTTTATTTATCCAACTAGGCGCCAAGATTTACTTTTGAGACAATCTCAGCAATCCCTCTAAAGACCTCACATCCATGTGATGTGGAATAAGAAGACTTACGACCCTGCACTCCCCAAGTCAACATCAACAACTCAACAACACTGCAACTTCATCACCAACTGCCATCAATTTTCTGCTGAAACGAGAGTCAAAGAGAATGAAGACATCAACAACTATGACCAACCATGACCCTAGGATGAATAGGACTAACCCCAAATATCGCGCGTTGTTAGGCATCATTAGTACTTGAAGTACCTCGTGTGATTTCTGCGATTGATTTTTGATTGCCTTGTTTGTTCTTGGTAGTGTGTGCAATTGTCTGGTGTGTTTCTTAAATGTGTATTGTTACCTTGTGCTTGTGCTTGTTTTGGCCTCTCGGCCTTCAAAATCATCTATCGTGTAAAACTCTGAATTGAAAACCTCTTTAAAAAGTGTTTTCCATCTCATCTATTTATGTCAGCTCGAGTAGCGTAGATAAGTTAAAAGTAAAACACTAACCCTAAAACTCGATAATAGTGGAGTATAAATCCTCTCGCCACTCTTATCCAAGATTCGATGTGGAAATTTTTGCTACAAGCTTCAAGCTTCGACAAGACCTCTCTCCAGCGTCAAGGAAGCAGTGGAGCATCAAGGAAGCAGAAGCCAGACCCGCCTGGGCTACAAAGGACTTCTAGAAGACAAAGACTTCACTACCCCGGGATCGCCTAACTTTAACTTTAGAGTTTCACTTACATTGATGATACTCTCTTAACACCCGAACACTTGCTAATCTTCTAACAAGCCAACTAACATGGAGCATGCAAATCAAAGTCAAGCCTAACTTTCGAAGATCAACCCGTTATCAGCACTTGAAGCCCGAAGACTCATGTGCTTGATCTCCATGAAGCAAATAGAAGGATGAAGACTCTCCGAAATCAAGCCATCAATGTCGACCCCACTTTTAGGAGACATCAATGAAGGGAGTAACGAGAAGAAGTGAAGACTTTTCTAACTAACTCGTTTGTTCAAATTTTGACGGGTTAGAGACCAAAACTGACCTATGCCACGAGTAGGAAATCCACGTGAAGATTTCTCAGAAGATGAAGTTGACTCAAGGTATCCCAATATACCTCAAGATTCTCAAGGCTACAGGAAGGAAGATCTCCAATGGTCCCCACCAACCGGAAGACAAGAAGGAATAAATCGTTGACTACTAGAAGACACATCGTTGGTGGTACACCGCCACCTGAAGTGTTTTTAGCTCAATCACAAGACAACCCAGAAGAATGATTTCTATTAGGACTAACCTGCTCCTTGGTAGCTAGGAAGTGTAGAGGACTAACTCGACAGATTTGACGTGCCTATTAAGATCAAAGCCTAAATGCTCTTGTCTACCATCCTCCGAGGACTGCAAGCTCGAGATTATAGGTCTACACCAACATCAGGCTTCAAGGCGCAACATGAAGAATTGAAGACTCCATCAATATACATGAAGGAAGCGACGACCCCAAGACAACAAAAGCTACCCGAGAAGCCTCGACTTTTTAAGACCTCAATTTGCAAGCTGAAAACCTTCTAACTCTCACAGGATCTTTTCGGGCATACTAGATAGTCTAACCCCGCTAACCTTAAAGGTGTCCCGACAAGATTTCAACATGATACTTTTGGCAACATCAAGTCTTCAGCCGTCAACTTCAGCAAATGAAGACGATCTACACCTTCGGCAAAAGCAAGTCTTTGATGCAACTTAGATTATCACCTGTGAGTTGGAAGAGCAATCATTGAGGCCTAACTCTAACTTAGTCTCAGCACCTCTTACTGCTATGCTTAGGAATCTCGGGACGAGATTCTGTTTAAGGGGGGAAGATCTGTAACACCCCACTTTTTGTAACCCTGATTAAGTCGTGTTTAGTGAGCCAAAAATGAGGGCCAACAAAAACTTTTTGAGCCAACCTCTGGAAGTGCTGCTTCTTGCTTGTTTGTCTTGGTTGTTATGATAATGATGTCTGCTTGAGTTGCTTAATTAAACACCTTTGTGAACTAACGCAACCCTTGTGCCCTTGAGATCATGCTCTTATTTATGCTTCTAGCCAATTTTCCAAAACCATTATCTTGGCAAACTCCCCTTTTTATTCAAATAATTTTATTTATCCAACTAGGCGCCAAGATTTACTTTTGAGACAAAGCTTTTATCAAAAACTAAGTATTTACAAAATTATTTGGACCTACAAGTAGATTGGTCCCACTATTTTACAAACCTTTATTTTGTTGATATCTATAAAAGGATTTCAAACACCTTTGAGAAGACTTTACAAAGGAGATGTTTATGTCTCCATTTGTTCCTAAAACTATCCACCTAAGCCTTACTCCTTTATTTGAAACTCTTCTCTACTTGACCATGGCATGATCATCATTGAGCACTGGTCCAATCATTGTTTCTGGTGATGCTAGATTGGCTGCAAATGATTGACCTTGTGTGTTGAGTTGACTTTGTGTGACTGTTTGACTTTGATGGGTTGCTTGTGTGTACATATACTCCTCATATAGGCCTGTGGCCTAACCTATTCAAAACTCATCAATTTATATTTTGTTCCATGTAAGTTATTTCCACTCTATCTCTCAAATCAAACCTATCTTGTTATTTTCCTCTCAATCCTAAATCCCTAACTCCAATGCCTTAGTTTTATTATGAGACATTAGGAGCACCATTTTGAGAAATCTTAAGACAATTCAAACTAGCCCAAGGAAAGCACCCCTGGTGTTGTTATAATCATCTACACCCCATCTTAGAAGGCCCTCTCAGTTTTCTCAAAATATATTTTGGCAGCCATTTTATCAAACACCTAGTGTGTGGACTTAGTGTCTGTTAACAGATTCAATTTTCCAACGCCTATATTAAGCTCATCTCTTCTATCCATGGCAATGTACCTTCCTAGGACTCATATTTGGCATGTGATCTTCAATTCTTTCCATTGCCACCTGGTCATTTGAGGTCATCTGATACTTGCTCTAATCCTGATTCTGACCCTAATCAAATCACTGACCATTTGACTATTATCATATGCACTTTTGCTCACCCTTCTAGAATTCGAAATAAATTGTTCAGAGACCATTCTTTGACCCATTCCTCTTCATTTTGATCTACTCTAACTATCTATGCACTTTCATGTGCATTTTGAAGCATGCCACCTATCTATGTGACTAGGTTTTGAACCCTAGTCGAAAACTATTTCCACCTTCTAGTTTTCCTTGATCCTCTTGGTATTTTGTCAAACCTCAGCATAAAATCTCTCCATAAATTCATTTCCTCTTCACTAGCATTTGGAAATGTTATTCTTGCAAAATATCACTTTTCCTCCAACAAGAATAGCTATTTCTCTACCTCATCTTTCTTGCATAATAAAATGCGTATGAATGGTACCTTGTTATTTCATGCACCTTTTTTCTTCTCATCAAGTATCCTACAATTCCCTATTATGTTATCCTACTTCTATATGACCCTATGGACCCAAAGACCCTGGTGGTTCATCTTCAAATTATCAACACCTTGTCTCAAATAGTTTTGTGCAAATCTCCCTTTTCAAATTTGGTGATCTTGCCTAACCTCAAATAAACTCTTCAATTTTGCAATATGGTTAATCTCACCAAACCACACCCATATAATCCATCTAAGCATGCCTTGATTGGAGCAATGTGGGATTAACCCAAAATTCAACATTTGCATCATGCATGCATCCATCATATCTATACCTCACTAGTTCAAAATTAGTTGAAACTCCACCAAACCACCTTTGTGGACCTCTCCAGCACCTTCACCTCCCTCTGGTCGAATTCTACTGTAGCACTGTTCCCTCTTTGTCCTTTAGTACTTGGAGGAAGGAAGGATAGGAGCTCATGCATATCTTTGCAAGATCTTGGAAAAAACTTGCAGCAAACTACCACCCTCCCTACCCAATGACCACGCAAGCACCAGGAACCCATGCCACTTCTTTAATACGCCTGCAAACTACCCTAGCCGGCCCTGAACCTCCCTCACTCTCTCTTGTGCCCTAGGTGGCCATTGGCAAACCTTATGGTGTAAGCCATCTCTTTAACCCGAGCCCTCTCGCCACGGGACTCCCTATGAAACGCTGAGCCTTACACTGCAAGCCCTCGACTTTTTATCGTTTCCTTTCGGCTTATCTCGAGTGTGCTCTGTGAGCCGACACTCAGTCGAGCACCTGGCGTGCGCCAATTCAACGCCCTCTTCCCGAGCCGACTGACTACCCCCGAACCTGAAACCTCGCCAGCTACCTTGCCTCATGTTCCCGTACCCGTTGGCGCAGCCCCGACCCATCTCCTTGTCCTCTTCCCTCTGGCAGCGCTCGCCGCCCTCCACCGCCTGCCCGTGAAGGCCACGTAGTGGCAGAGCTCGGCCTCGCCCGTTTTAAGCATCCGGGGCTCCCCTCTCACTCACCAAGACACCTCCTCCCTCTCAGGTGAACGCCAGGCCAAGCCCCAGCTCCCTTCCCCCACTTAGTTCCTCCCTGTAACAAACCCGAGCTCCGCCGCGAGGGCCTCGACGTGGGCAGCGACCTGCAGACCTCCCCTCCCTCCTCTGTCGCTTCCTTGAGCATCAACTCCACTCCCTGAAGCTCACCCCCTTCTTATTCTATTCCAGGACCCTTGGAGTTGCCGAGTTCATCGTCGGCACCCTCCGCCCGCCGCAGGTCTCCCTCGAGCGCCACCATCCAGCCATCTCCTACGACCCTGCGGCGTGCCAAGCGAACGACGAAGTCGAGCCAGTCATCCTCGTCCTAGCGACATGTCCCGGCGAGCCCTCTGGCCAACTCCGGCGACTCGCCGGCGAGTTTTCGGTGAGCCTCCGTCGCATCCCTCTGTTCCGCCGCCGCTTTCTGGTCGAGTAGAGGTAAGCCGTTGGATCCAGATCTGGCGGTGTGTTGACTTTTCCGTGCTGACTCAGCAGCTGGCCGCCGGGGCCCAGCTGTCGGGCGGCTTAAAATCGTCACTCCCGCGCGCCGTGGCCCAGGATGGGCCGGCCCGAAGCTGTGCAGCCCAGGTTCGGGTCAGATCTGGCCCGTTTCCTTTTTTTTAATGAAAATCCCTCTGTTAATTTCCTAAGATCTGTTAGCTTCCAAAAATCATAGAAAAATAAATATGGGTCCATTTGAGTTGATTCAAATTTCTCTGAGAACCTTGTTAAGTGTACTGACTACTGGAAGTGACCCCACTCCATTTAGAGCCCTGTAGTTTTATCTTTATTTTATCTAGCAAATCAACCCTAGTTTCAATCAAAAATCCAAATCTGGAGCTCCACTAATTGAAATGGTGTGGATCCAATTCTCACTGGTACCCTGATGTGTTAGCTTGCTTGTCCCACTAGGTTTGTTATTTTAGGAGCATATAGTTGCCTGTAGCAATTATCCTAGTGATGCTTAGGTTTCACATGGTTTTATTTATTGTGCTCAGTAGGTATATTATTTTTGGGTGATTCCAACTTCTAGTGGTAGATTGTTGTGTTATCTTGCTTGACTCACTGGTTTTACATTTTTAGGACTTTTATTCTTGTAGTAGTAATTGAAATGGCATTGTGTGTGGTTAATCTTAGAAAAATCACCATTTTCTGTAGGAGTAAAGTTTTGTGCTGAATCCAACTTTGTTGGATTGTGTTCTGGAAGATCTTTCCAGAGCACTTGACCTCATATTTTTCTGGACAACAGAGAATATTTGAGGATTAAATTGGTACTCTAGTGTTATCCTCCTATTGTTAAATACTTAGAAATTAAACCACACTTTGTTTTTCAGTAAATCCAACTTTAGTAGTTTCTTAAGATTGTTGTCAACCTGCAATATTGATTGATGTGCTGTTTGTGTCACTGAATGCATGCATGCCTGATTGTTTGCTAAGTAGTGGTGTTTACAACAATTTGATAAACCCTAGTTTCTATTAGGGTTAATTGCTAATTAAGAACCTTTAAAACTTTGTTTGTTTTCTAAACTTGTTTGCTTCTGATACTCTTTGACAAGATGGTATGAGTGCTGAAATGCTTGTGACTTGTGTATGCATGTATGCTTATTGTGTGCTTTTATTTTTCCGGCGATAGAATCGAACGAGGAGTGTACCGAGGAGGGAGGAATCTTTGTTTATCAAGAAGAAGAAGACCAGGGACAAGCTGAGAAAGGCAAGCCATCTATCTTGCTGCATATCTGAATCCTAATTACACATTTGCATGTCTCCTTCTATTTTATTAAAATGCATGGATTTATGTTGCTATAGTTCCTGTAGCAATTATTTGTTGACTCAAGCTCCGCGAGTCAAGTTGTTATCATCCATCGAGATGACCCCTTTATTTCCCATTCCAATACCCCTGGAGTAGTGGCTTGTTGGTTAGCAACAATGCCTTTGATAAACTTTCTAGTGGAGCTAAAACTCTAGGACTGGGAACACTCAAGGAAAGTTTATGAAAATGTTTCCAAAAACCTTGGGGTAGTACCTACCCCACTGAAGTGATTTCAAAAATGGTTTTTGTCAAAATGGAGGACAAGGAGATGGTGGTTTTTAATATGACATTGGTGATCACTAGGCGTTCGCTCAGAACAATTAACCCGTGCAACCACAATTACCCTGGTATGGGACGGGGCGTAGCAGAGTAGTTTGTTCACTTTGGTATGGGGCCTCCAAATGTAATGGCAGTCCGACCATGGACACCTTTTCCGTGGCACCCTGAGTAACAGTGGTTACTCAGGCTCGCATTGTCACCTCTTTAGGGGGCAGGGGTACAACCTAGGGGCCCTCATTGAAAACGCCTGCAAGTGATGGCAGGGTTCCGAAGGGTCAAGTGGGCTGGGGAATTTGCTACTCCTGGATCAAACAGCCACTTGGGCTTCAGTGTTGAGGGGTGCATCTCTAGGTGGTAGGTCCTATGCTAAGGTGGGCAGGTGAAAAACTACGATCGGGTGCTTGTCGTGGCATATGTTGTTATGCGGGGAGGATGCCCACACGATAAGTATTCGGATGTTGTGGGTAAAGTGTACAACCTCTGCAGAGTGAAATTCTATTCGAATAGCCGAGTCCTCGGTCATGGACGGTTGGGACGACCGTTGCCTAGCCCAATGTCGGTTTTGTTTTTCAAAAGTGGATTTCGGAAAGAAATGGAGAAAGTGTCGGACGGAGTACTCGGAGGGTACTGCCGTGGCACGTGCTTGGTTTCGGAGTACTTGGAGGGTACTGCCGAAGGTGGAAAGTGGTCATGTGTGATTGACCGGAATTAATAAGGAGGGTGGTCATGTTTGATTGACCCCGGCTCTTCTCTTGAAAGTGAGTTTCCCCATTTTCTAGAGCTTCTTCTAAAGATGCTTTACTAAAAACTCTTCTTTAATAAGGATATAGAGATATCGTATGACATGCTATATCGACATGAGAAACTGACTAGATAGGAAAAACTAGACTAGAGCCTTTTTCCTTGCTACAACCAAACTGCATATTTGTCCTCTCCCCTTTAAATGGTTTGCGAGTACAATTCAAATGTACTCACGGCTTTGTCCCTGGCTATTAACTTGGCCAGATTATGGAGAAGACTACTCAGAAGGTGGCGATGGTTGCGATGACGCCGGTGCGAACTAGGAATGTCTCCCAGTCAGTTGCCTGTAGGGTAGTAGGCATGACGTGGGTCATCAACGCTGCTTGGTATCCGCTGCTTATTTGTAGACTTGCCCTGCGTG
This sequence comes from Dactylis glomerata, assembly GCA_007115705.1. Classification (NCBI taxonomy): domain Eukaryota; kingdom Viridiplantae; phylum Streptophyta; class Magnoliopsida; order Poales; family Poaceae; genus Dactylis; species Dactylis glomerata. Next base: position 7,188,147 of record QXEO01000339.1, read on the forward strand.
GCATTATCAGTCTTGGTCGTGTGACCAATTGTGAGACTTTATATTCGGTATTGTAATGGATGATGTAACTTTGATATCAGCTCGGTTATGTGGGCTCACGACATACTGATCATGGGATCGTGAGTTGTATGCATAACGGGAATATCGGATGGGTATTCCGGGGTCCCCACAGAGTTGGTATCAGAGCCATCCTGACTGTAGGAGACCTTAGTTAGCATGGGCGTTAGTTAGGAAACTACTTTTTGGGTAAACCTAATTGCCAAACTTATATTCCCTAAGTATCCAATAGTATGGCTTATACCTTTCTCACCTCTTCAAAACTGCTAATCTTATCTCTCTGTTTTCCAAGGTTTTCACCGCTTTTACTATCTCATCTTATCCCCTTCAAAATCTAAATACTGGACGTTGTACCCCGGATAGACCTAAAGTTTAGCAACACATGATGGAGCAACTACTCGGAAGGACGTCTTCAAACCACTCCAGCTGAAAAAGGGAAGAAGAGTTTGGATAAATATTTTGCCTTTGGTTCACACCAATGGCTCTGTCAAGATACTAACCTTGATCCTCCCTGGACTTGCACCTTTGCAGTCGCCAAGGACCAAGTACTTAGTTGCTTGACGCGTATTTGTTAGGTTTGTTGAGCGTATATGCCACCAATGGCACACCTCAGCAATCCCTCTAAAGACCTCACATCCATGTGATGTGGAATAAGAAGACTTACGACCCTGCACTCCCCAAGTCAACATCAACAACTCAACAACACTGCAACTTCATCACCAACTGCCATCAATTTTCTGCTGAAACGAGAGTCAAAGAGAATGAAGACATCAACAACTATGACCAACCATGACCCTAGGATGAATAGGACTAACCCCAAATATCGCGCGTTGTTAGGCATCATTAGTACTTGAAGTACCTCGTGTGATTTCTGCGATTGATTTTTGATTGCCTTGTTTGTTCTTGGTAGTGTGTGCAATTGTCTGGTGTGTTTCTTAAATGTGTATTGTTACCTTGTGCTTGTGCTTGTTTTGGCCTCTCGGCCTTCAAAATCGTCTATCGTGTAAAACTCTGAATTGAAAACCTCTTTAAAAAGTGTTTTCCATCTCATCTATTTATGTCAGCTCGAGTAGCGTAGATAAGTTAAAAGTAAAACACTAACCCTAAAACTCGATAATAGTGGAGTATAAATCCTCTCGCCACTCTTATCCAAGATTCGATGTGGAAATTTTTGCTACGAGCTTCAAGCTTCGACAAGACCTCTCTCCAGCATCAAGGAAGCAGTGGAGCATCAAGGAAGCAGAAGCCAGACCCGCCTGGGCTACAAAGGACTTCTAGAAGACAAAGACTTCACTACCCCGGGATCGCCTAACTTTAACTTTAGAGTTTCACTTACATTGATGATACTCTCTTAACACCCGAACACTTGCTAATCTTCTAACAAGCCAACTAACATGGAGCATGCAAATCAAAGTCAAGCCTAACTTTCGAAGATCAACCCGTTATCAGCACTTGAAGCCCGAAGACTCATGTGCTTGATCTCCATGAAGCAAATAGAAGGATGAAGACTCTCCAAAATCAAGCCATCAATGTCGACCCCACTTTTAGGAGACATCGATGAAGGGAGTAACGAGAAGAAGTGAAGACTTTTCTAACTAACTCGTTTGTTCAAATTTTGATGGGTTAGAGACCAAAACTGACCTATGCCACGAGTAGGAAATCCACGTGAAGATTTCTCAGAAGATGAAGTTGACTCAAGGTATCCCAATATACCTCAAGATTCTCAAGGCTACAGGAAGGAAGATCTCCAATGGTCCCCACCAACCGGAAGACAAGAAGGAATAAATCGTTGACTACTAGAAGACACATCGTTGGTGGTACACCGCCACCTGAAGTGTTTTTAGCTCAATCACAAGACAACCCAGAAGAATGATTTCTATTAGGACTAACCTGCTCCTTGGTAGCTAGGAAGTGTAGAGGACTAACTCGACAGATTTGACGTGCCTATTAAGATCGAAGCCTAAATGCTCTTGTCTACCATCCTCCGAGGACTGCAAGCTCGAGATTATAGGTCTACACCAACATCAGGCTTCAAGGCGCAACATGAAGAATTGAAGACTCCATCAATATACATGAAGGAAGCGACGACCCCAAGACAACAAAAGCTACCCGAGAAGCCTCGACTTTTTAAGACCTCAATTTGCAAGCTGAAAACCTTCTAACTCTCACAGGATCTTTTCGGGCATACTAGATAGTCTAACCCCGCTAACCTTAAAGGTGTCCCGACAAGATTTCAACATGATACTTTTGGCAACATCAAGTCTTCAGCCGTCAACTTCAGCAAATGAAGACGATCTACACCTTCGGCAAAAGCAAGTCTTTGATGCAACTTAGATTATCACCTGTGAGTTGGAAGAGCAATCATTGAGGCCTAACTCTAACTTAGTCTCAGCACCTCTTACTGCTATGCTTAGGAATCTCGGGACGAGATTCTGTTTAAGGGGGGAAGATCTGTAACACCCCACTTTTTGTAACCCTGATTAAGTCGTGTTTAGTGAGCCAAAAATGAGGGCCAACAAAAACTTTTTGAGCCAACCTCTGGAAGTGCTGCTTCTTGCTTGTTTGTCTTGGTTGTTATGATAATGATGTCTGCTTGAGTTGCTTAATTAAACACCTTTGTGAACTAATGCAACCCTTGTGCCCTTGAGATCATGCTCTTATTTATGCTTCTAGCCAATTTTCCAAAACCATTATCTTGGCAAACTCCCCTTTTTATTCAAATTATTTTATTTATCCAACTAGGCGCCAAGATTTACTTTTGAGACAAAGCTTTTATCAAAAACTAAGTATTTACAAAATTATTTGGACCTACAAGTAGATTGGTCCCACTATTTTACAAACCTTTATTTTGTTGATATCTATAAAAGGATTTCAAACACCTTTGAGAAGACTTTACAAAGGAGATATTTATGTCTCCATTTGTTCCTAAAACTATCCACCTAAGCCTTACTCCTTTATTTGAAACTCTTCTCTACTTGACCATGGCATGATCATCATTGAGCACTGGTCCAATCATTGTTTCTGGTGATGCTAGATTGGCTGCAAATGATTGACCTTGTGTGTTGAGTTGACTTTGTGTGACTGTTTGACTTTGATGGGTTGCTTGTGTGTACATATACTCCTCATATAGGCCTGTGGCCTAACCTATTCAAAACTCATCAATTTATATTTTGTTCCATGTAAGTTATTTCCACTCTATCTCTCAAATCTAACCTATCTTGTTATTTTCCTCTCAATCCTAAATCCCTAACTCCAATGCCTTAGTCTTATTATGAGACATTAGGAGCACCATTTTGAGAAATCTTAAGACAATTCAAACTAGCCCAAGGAAAGCACCCCTGGTGTTGTTATAATCATCTACACCCCATCTTAGAAGGCCCTCTCAGTTTTCTCAAAATATATTTTGGCAGCCATTTTATCAAACACCTAGTGTGTGGACTATCTTAGTGTCTGTTAACAGATTCAATTTTCCAATGCCTATATTAAGCTCATCTCTTCTATCCATGGCAATGTACCTTCCTAGGACTCATATTTGGCATGTGATCTTCAATTCTTTCCATTGCCACCTGGTCATTTGAGGTCATCTGATACTTGCTCTAATCCTGATTCTGACCCTAATCAAATCACTGACCATTTGACTATTATCATATGCACTTTTGCTCACCCTTCTAGAATTCGAAATAAATTGTTCAGAGACCATTCTTTGACCCATTCCTCTTCATTTTGATCTACTCTAACTATCTATGCACTTTCATGTGCATTTTGAAGCATGCCACCTATCTATGTGACTAGGTTTTGAACCCTAGTCGAAAACTGTTTCCACCTTCTAGTTTTCCTTGATCCTCTTGGTATTTTGTCAAACCTCAGCATAAAATCTCTCCATAAATTCATTTCCTCTTCACTAGCATTTGGAAATGTTATTCTTGCAAAATATCACTTTTCCTCCAACAAGAATAGCTATTTCTCTACCTCATCTTTCTTGCATAATAAAATGCGTATGAATGGTACCTTGTTATTTCATGCACCTTTTTTCTTCTCATCAAGTATCCTACAATTCCCTATTATGTTATCCTACTTCTATATGACCCTATGGACCCAAAGACCCTGGTGGTTCATCTTCAAATTATCAACACCTTGTCTCAAATAGTTTTGTGCAAATCTCCCTTTTCAAATTTGGTGATCTTGCCTAACCTCAAATAAACTCTTCAATTTTGCAATATGGTTAATCTCACCAAACCACACCCATATAATCCATCTAAGCATGCCTTGATTGGAGAAATGTGGGATTAACCCAAAATTCAACATTTGCATCATGCATGCATCCATCATATCTATACCTCACTAGTTCAAAATTAGTTGAAACTCCACCAAACCACCTTTGTGGACCTCTCCAGCACCTTCACCTCCCTCTGGTCGAATTCTACTGTAGCACTGTTCCCTCTTTGTCCTTTAGTACTTGGAGGAAGGAAGGATAGGAGCTCATGCATATCTTTGCAAGATCTTGGAAAAAACTTGCAGCAAACTACCACCCTCCCTACCCAATGACCACGCAAGCACCAGGAACCCATGCCACTTCTTTAATACGCCTGCAAACTACCCTAGCCGGCCCTGAACCTCCCTCACTCTCTCTTGTGCCCTAGGTGGCCATTGGCAAACCTTATGGTGTAAGCCATCTCTTTAACCCGAGCCCTCTCGCCACGGGACTCCCTATGAAACGCTGAGCCTTACACTGCAAGCCCTCGACTTTTTATCGTTTCCTTTCGGCTTATCTCGAGTGTGCTCTGTGAGCCGACACTCAGTCGAGCACCTGGCGTGCGCCAATTCAACGCCCTCTTCCCGAGCCGACTGACTACCCCCGAACCTGAAACCTCGCCAGCTACCTTGCCTCATGTTCCCGTACCCGTTGGCGCAGCCCCGACCCATCTCCTTGTCCTCTTCCCTCTGGCAGCGCTCGCCGCCCTCCACCGCCTGCCCGTGAAGGCCACGTAGTGGCAGAGCTCGGCCTCGCCCGTTTTAAGCATCCGGGGCTCCCCTCTCACTCACCAAGACACCTCCTCCCTCTCAGGTGAACGCCAGGCCAAGCCCCAGCTCCCTTCCCCCACTTAGTTCCTCCCTGTAACAAACCCGAGCTCCGCCGCGAGGGCCTCGACGTGGGCAGCGACCTGCAGACCTCCCCTCCCTCCTCTGTCGCTTCCTTGAGCATCAACTCCACTCCCTGAAGCTCACCCCCTTCTTATTCTATTCCAGGACCCTTGGAGTTGCCGAGTTCATCGTCGGCACCCTCCGCCCGCCGCAGGTCTCCCTCGAGCGCCACCATCCAGCCATCTCCTACGACCCTGCGGCGTGCCAAGCGAACGACGAAGTCGAGCCAGTCATCCTCGTCCTAGCGACATGTCCCGGCGAGCCCTCTGGCCAACTCCGGCGACTCGCCGGCGAGTTTTCGGTGAGCCTCCGTCGCATCCCTCTGTTCCGCCGCCGCTTTCTGGTCGAGTAGAGGTAAGCCGTTGGATCCAGATCTGGCGGTGTGTTGACTTTTCCGTGCTGACTCAGCAGCTGACCGCCGGGGCCCAGCTGTCGGGCGGCTTAAAATCGTCACTCCCGCGCGCCGTGGCCCAGGATGGGCCGGCCCGAAGCTGTGCAGCCCAGGTTCGGGTCAGATCTGGCCCGTTTCCTTTTTTTAATGAAAATCCCTCTGTTAATTTCCTAAGATCTGTTAGCTTCCAAAAATCATAGAAAAATAAATATGGGTCCATTTGAGTTGATTCAAATTTCTCTGAGAACCTTGTTAAGTGTACTGACTACTGGAAGTGACCCCACTCCATTTAGAGCCCTGTAGTTTTATCTTTATTTTATCTAGCAAATCAACCCTAGTTTCAATCAAAAATCCAAATCTGGAGCTCCACTAATTGAAATGGTGTGGATCCAATTCTCACTGGTACCCTGATGTGTTAGCTTGCTTGTCCCACTAGGTTTGTTATTTTAGGAGCATATAGTTGCCTGTAGCAATTATCCTAGTGATGCTTAGGTTTCACATGGTTTTATTTATTGTGCTCAGTAGGTATATTATTTTTGGGTGATTCCAACTTCTAGTGGTAGATTGTTGTGTTATCTTGCTTGACTCACTGGTTTTACATTTTTAGGACTTTTATTCTTGTAGTAGTAATTGAAATGGCATTGTGTGTGGTTAATCTTAGAAAAATCACCATTTTCTGTAGGAGTAAAGTTTTGTGCTGAATCCAACTTTGTTGGATTGTGTTCTGGAAGATCTTTCCAGAGCACTTGACCTCATATTTTTCTGGACAACAGAGAATATTTGAGGATTAAATTGGTACTCTAGTGTTATCCTCCTATTGTTAAATACTTAGAAATTAAACCACACTTTGTTTTTCAGTAAATCCAACTTTAGTAGTTTCTTAAGATTGTTGTCAACCTGCAATATTGATTGATGTGCTGTTTGTGTCACTGAATGCATGCATGCCTGATTGTTTGCTAAGTAGTGGTGTTTACAACAATTTGATAAACCCTAGTTTCTATTAGGGTTAATTGCTAATTAAGAACCTTTAAAACTTTGTTTGTTTTCTAAACTTGTTTGCTTCTGATACTCTTTGACAAGATGGTATGAGTGCTGAAATGCTTGTGACTTGTGTATGCATGTATGCTTATTGTGTGCTTTTATTTTTCCGGCGATAGAATCGAACGAGGAGTGTACCGAGGAGGGAGGAATCTTTGTTTATCAAGAAGAAGAAGACCAGGGACAAGCTGAGAAAGGCAAGCCATCTATCTTGCTGCATATCTGAATCCTAATTACACATTTGCATGTCTCCTTCTATTTTATTAAAATGCATGGATTTATGTTGCTATAGTTCCTGTAGCAATTATTTGTTGACTCAAGCTCCGCGAGTCAAGTTGTTATCATCCATCGAGATGACCCCTTTATTTCCCATTCCAATACCCCTGGAGTAGTGGCTTGTTGGTTAGCAACAATGCCTTTGATAAACTTTCTAGTGGAGCTAAAACTCTAGGACTGGGAACACTCAAGGAAAGTTTATGAAAATGTTTCCAAAAACCTTGGGGTAGTACCTACCCCACTGAAGTGATTTCAAAAATGGTTTTTGTCAAAATGGAGGACAAGGAGATGGTGGTTTTTAATATGACATTGGTGATCACTAGGCGTTCGCTCAGAACAATTAACCCGTGCAACCACAATTACCCTGGTATGGGACGGGGCGTAGCAGAGTAGTTTGTTCACTTTGGTATGGGGCCTCCAAATGTAATGGCAGTCCGACCATGGACACCTTTTCCGTGGCACCCTGAGTAACAGTGGTTACTCAGGCTCGCATTGTCACCTCTTTAGGGGGCAGGGGTACAACCTAGGGGCCCTCATTGAAAACGCCTGCAAGTGATGGCAGGGTTCCGAAGGGTCAAGTGGGCTGGGGAATTTGCTACTCCTGGATCAAACAGCCACTTGGGCTTCAGTGTTGAGGGGTGCATCTCTAGGTGGTAGGTCCTATGCTAAGGTGGGCAGGTGAAAAACTACGATCGGGTGCTTGTCGTGGCATATGTTGTTATGCGGGGAGGATGCCCACACGATAAGTATTCGGATGTTGTGGGTAAAGTGTACAACCTCTGCAGAGTGAAATTCTATTCGAATAGCCGAGTCCTCGGTCATGGACGGTTGGGACGACCGTTGCCTAGCCCAATGTCGGTTTTGTTTTTCAAAAGTGGATTTCGGAAAGAAATGGAGAAAGTGTCGGACGGAGTACTCGGAGGGTACTGCCGTGGCACGTGCTTGGTTTCGGAGTACTTGGAGGGTACTGCCGAAGGTGGAAAGTGGTCATGTGTGATTGACCGGAATTAATAAGGAGGGTGGTCATGTTTGATTGACCCCGGCTCTTCTCTTGAAAGTGAGTTTCCCCATTTTCTAGAGCTTCTTCTAAAGATGCTTTACTAAAAACTCTTCTTTAATAAGGATATAGAGATATCGTATGACATGCTATATCGACATGAGAAACTGACTAGATAGGAAAAACTAGACTAGAGCCTTTTTCCTTGCTACAGCCAAACTGCATATTTGTCCTCTCCCCTTTAAATGGTTTGCGAGTACAATTCAAATGTACTCACGGCTTTGTCCCTGGCTATTAACTTGGCCAGATTATGGAGAAGACTACTCAGAAGGTGGCGATGGTTGCGATGACGCCGGTGCGAACTAGGAATGTCTCCCAGTCAGTTGCCTGTAGGGTAGTAGGCATGACGTGGGTCATCAACGCTGCTTGGTATCCGCTGCTTATTTGTAGACTTGCCCTGCGTGGCATTATCAGTCTTGGTCGTGTGACCAATTGTGAGACTTTATATTCGGTATTGTAATGGATGATGTAACTTTGATATCAGCTCGGTTATGTGGGCTCACGACATACTGATCATGGGATCGTGAGTTGTATGCATAACGGGAATATCGGATGGGTATTCCGGGGTCCCCACAGAGTTGGTATCAGAGCCATCCTGACTGTAGGAGACCTTAGTTAGCATGGGCGTTAGTTAGGAAACTACTTTTTGGGTAAACCTAATTGCCAAACTTATATTCCCTAAGTATCCAATAGTATGGCTTATACCTTTCTCACCTCTTCAAAACTGCTAATCTTATCTCTCTGTTTTCCAAGGTTTTCACCGCTTTTACTATCTCATCTTATCCCCTTCAAAATCTAAATACTGGACGTTGTACCCCGGATAGACCTAAAGTTTAGCAACACATGATGGAGCAACTACTCGGAAGGACGTCTTCAAACCACTCCAGCTGAAAAAGGGAAGAAGAGTTTGGATAAATATTTTGCCTTTGGTTCACACCAATGGCTCTGTCAAGATACTAACCTTGATCCTCCCTGGACTTGCACCTTTGCAGTCGCCAAGGACCAAGTACTTAGTTGCTTGACGCGTATTTGTTAGGTTTGTTGAGCGTATATGCCACCAATGGCACACCTCAGCAATCCCTCTAAAGACCTCACATCCATGTGATGTGGAATAAGAAGACTTACGACCCTGCACTCCCCAAGTCAACATCAACAACTCAACAACACTGCAACTTCATCACCAACTGCCATCAATTTTCTGCTGAAACGAGAGTCAAAGAGAATGAAGACATCAACAACTATGACCAACCATGACCCTAGGATGAATAGGACTAACCCCAAATATCGCGCGTTGTTAGGCATCATTAGTACTTGAAGTACCTCGTGTGATTTCTGCGATTGATTTTTGATTGCCTTGTTTGTTCTTGGTAGTGTGTGCAATTGTCTGGTGTGTTTCTTAAATGTGTATTGTTACCTTGTGCTTGTGCTTGTTTTGGCCTCTCGGCCTTCAAAATCGTCTATCGTGTAAAACTCTGAATTGAAAACCTCTTTAAAAAGTGTTTTCCATCTCATCTATTTATGTCAGCTCGAGTAGCGTAGATAAGTTAAAAGTAAAACACTAACCCTAAAACTCGATAATAGTGGAGTATAAATCCTCTCGCCACTCTTATCCAAGATTCGATGTGGAAATTTTTGCTACGAGCTTCAAGCTTCGACAAGACCTCTCTCCAGCATCAAGGAAGCAGTGGAGCATCAAGGAAGCAGAAGCCAGACCCGCCTGGGCTACAAAGGACTTCTAGAAGACAAAGACTTCACTACCCCGGGATCGCCTAACTTTAACTTTAGAGTTTCACTTACATTGATGATACTCTCTTAACACCCGAACACTTGCTAATCTTCTAACAAGCCAACTAACATGGAGCATGCAAATCAAAGTCAAGCCTAACTTTCGAAGATCAACCCGTTATCAGCACTTGAAGCCCGAAGACTCATGTGCTTGATCTCCATGAAGCAAATAGAAGGATGAAGACTCTCCGAAATCAAGCCATCAATGTCGACCCCACTTTTAGGAGACATCGATGAAGGGAGTAACGAGAAGAAGTGAAGACTTTTCTAACTAACTCGTTTGTTCAAATTTTGATGGGTTAGAGACCAAAACTGACCTATGCCACGAGTAGGAAATCCACGTGAAGATTTCTCAGAAGATGAAGTTGACTCAAGGTATCCCAATATACCTCAAGATTCTCAAGGCTACAGGAAGGAAGATCTCCAATGGTCCCCACCAACCGGAAGACAAGAAGGAATAAATCGTTGACTACTAGAAGACACATCGTTGGTGGTACACCGCCACCTGAAGTGTTTTTAGCTCAATCACAAGACAACCCAGAAGAATGATTTCTATTAGGACTAACCTGCTCCTTGGTAGCTAGGAAGTGTAGAGGACTAACTCGACAGATTTGACGTGCCTATTAAGATTGAAGCCTAAATGCTCTTGTCTACCATCCTCCGAGGACTGCAAGCTCGAGATTATAGGTCTACACCAACATCAGGCTTCAAGGCGCAACATGAAGAATTGAAGACTCCATCAATATACATGAAGGAAGCGACGACCCCAAGACAACAAAAGCTACCCGAGAAGCCTCGACTTTTTAAGACCTCAATTTGCAAGCTGAAAACCTTCTAACTCTCACAGGATCTTTTCGGGCATACTAGATAGTCTAACCCCGCTAACCTTAAAGGTGTCCCGACAAGATTTCAACATGATACTTTTGGCAACATCAAGTCTTCAGCCGTCAACTTCAGCAAATGAAGACGATCTACACCTTCGGCAAAAGCAAGTCTTTGATGCAACTTAGATTATCACCTGTGAGTTGGAAGAGCAATCATTGAGGCCTAACTCTAACTTAGTCTCAGCACCTCTTACTGCTATGCTTAGGAATCTCGGGACGAGATTCTGTTTAAGGGGGGAAGATCTGTAACACCCCACTTTTTGTAACCCTGATTAAGTCGTGTTTAGTGAGCCAAAAATGAGGGCCAACAAAAACTTTTTGAGCCAACCTCTGGAAGTGCTGCTTCTTGCTTGTTTGTCTTGGTTGTTATGATAATGATGTCTGCTTGAGTTGCTTAATTAAACACCTTTGTGAACTAATGCAACCCTTGTGCCCTTGAGATCATGCTCTTATTTATGCTTCTAGCCAATTTTCCAAAACCATTATCTTGGCAAACTCCCCTTTTTATTCAAATTATTTTATTTATCCAACTAGGCGCCAAGATTTACTTTTGAGACAAAGCTTTTATCAAAAACTAAGTATTTACAAAATTATTTGGACCTACAAGTAGATTGGTCCCACTATTTTACAAACCTTTATTTTGTTGATATCTATAAAAGGATTTCAAACACCTTTGAGAAGACTTTACAAAGGAGATATTTATGTCTCCATTTGTTCCTAAAACTATCCACCTAAGCCTTACTCCTTTATTTGAAACTCTTCTCTACTTGACCATGGCATGATCATCATTGAGCACTGGTCCAATCATTGTTTCTGGTGATGCTAGATTGGCTGCAAATGATTGACCTTGTGTGTTGAGTTGACTTTGTGTGACTGTTTGACTTTGATGGGTTGCTTGTGTGTACATATACTCCTCATATAGGCCTGTGGCCTAACCTATTCAAAACTCATCAATTTATATTTTGTTCCATGTAAGTTATTTCCACTCTATCTCTCAAATCTAACCTATCTTGTTATTTTCCTCTCAATCCTAAATCCCTAACTCCAATGCCTTAGTCTTATTATGAGACATTAGGAGCACCATTTTGAGAAATCTTAAGACAATTCAAACTAGCCCAAGGAAAGCACCCCTGGTGTTGTTATAATCATCTACACCCCATCTTAGAAGGCCCTCTCAGTTTTCTCAAAATATATTTTGGCAGCCATTTTATCAAACACCTAGTGTGTGGACTATCTTAGTGTCTGTTAACAGATTCAATTTTCCAATGCCTATATTAAGCTCATCTCTTCTATCCATGGCAATGTACCTTCCTAGGACTCATATTTGGCATGTGATCTTCAATTCTTTCCATTGCCACCTGGTCATTTGAGGTCATCTGATACTTGCTCTAATCCTGATTCTGACCCTAATCAAATCACTGACCATTTGACTATTATCATATGCACTTTTGCTCACCCTTCTAGAATTCGAAATAAATTGTTCAGAGACCATTCTTTGACCCATTCCTCTTCATTTTGATCTACTCTAACTATCTATGCACTTTCATGTGCATTTTGAAGCATGCCACCTATCTATGTGACTAGGTTTTGAACCCTAGTCGAAAACTGTTTCCACCTTCTAGTTTTCCTTGATCCTCTTGGTATTTTGTCAAACCTCAGCATAAAATCTCTCCATAAATTCATTTCCTCTTCACTAGCATTTGGAAATGTTATTCTTGCAAAATATCACTTTTCCTCCAACAAGAATAGCTATTTCTCTACCTCATCTTTCTTGCATAATAAAATGCGTATGAATGGTACCTTGTTATTTCATGCACCTTTTTTCTTCTCATCAAGTATCCTACAATTCCCTATTATGTTATCCTACTTCTATATGACCCTATGGACCCAAAGACCCTGGTGGTTCATCTTCAAATTATCAACACCTTGTCTCAAATAGTTTTGTGCAAATCTCCCTTTTCAAATTTGGTGATCTTGCCTAACCTCAAATAAACTCTTCAATTTTGCAATATGGTTAATCTCACCAAACCACACCCATATAATCCATCTAAGCATGCCTTGATTGGAGCAATGTGGGATTAACCCAAAATTCAACATTTGCATCATGCATGCATCCATCATATCTATACCTCACTAGTTCAAAATTAGTTGAAACTCCACCAAACCACCTTTGTGGACCTCTCCAGCACCTTCACCTCCCTCTGGTCGAATTCTACTGTAGCATTGTTCCCTCTTTGTCCTTTAGTACTTGGAGGAAGGAAGGATAGGAGCTCATGCATATCTTTGCAAGATCTTGGAAAAAACTTGCAGCAAACTACCACCCTCCCTACCCAATGACCACGCAAGCACCAGGAACCCATGCCACTTCTTTAATACGCCTGCAAACTACCCTAGCCGGCCCTGAACCTCCCTCACTCTCTCTTGTGCCCTAGGTGGCCATTGGCAAACCTTATGGTGTAAACCATCTCTTTAACCCGAGCCCTCTCGCCACGGGACTCCCTATGAAACGCTGAGCCTTACACTGCAAGCCCTCGACTTTTTACCGTTTCCTTTCGGCTTATCTCGAGCGTGCTCTGTGAGCCGACACTCAGTCGAGCACCTGGCATGCGCCAATTCAACGCCCTCTTCCCGAGCCGACCGACTACCCCTGAACCTGAAACCTCGCCAGCTACCTTGCCTCGTGTTCCCGTACCCGTTGGCGCAGCCCCGACCCATCTCCTTGTCCTCTTCCCTCTGGCAGCGCTCGCCGCGCTCCACCGCCTGCCCGTGAAGGCCACGTAGTGGCAGAGCTCGGCCTCGCCTGTTTTAAGCATCCGGGGCTCCCCTCTCACTCACCAAGACACCTCCTCCCTCTCAGGTGAATGCCAGGCCAAGCCCCAGCTCCCTTCCCCCACTTAGTTCCTCCCTGTAACAAACCCGAGCTCCGCCGCGAGGGCCTCGACATGGGCAGCGACCTGCAGACCTCCCCTCCCTCCTCTGTCGCTTCCTTGACCATCAACTCCACTCCCTGAAGCTCACCCCCTTCTTATTCTATTCCAGGACCCTTGGAGTCGCCGAGTTCATCATCGGCACCCTCCGCCCGCCGCAGGTCTCCCTCGAGCGCCACCATCCAGCCATCTCCTACGACCCTGCGGCGTGCCAAGCGAACGACGAAGTCGAGCCAGTCATCCTCGTCCTAGCGACATGTCCCGGCGAGCCCTCTGGCCAACTCCGGCGACTCGCCGGCGAGTTTCCGGTGAGCCTCCGTCGCATCCCTCTGTTCCGCCGCCGCTTTCTGGTCGAGTAGAGGTAAGCCGTTGGATCCAGATCTGGCGGTGTGTTGACTTTTCCGTGCTGACTCAGCAGCTGACCGCCGGGGCCCAGCTGTCGGGCGGCTTAAAATCGTCACTCCCGCGCGCCGTGGCCCAGGATGGGCCGGCCCGAAGCTGTGCAGCCCAGGTTCGGGTCAGGTCTGGCCCGTTTCCTTTTTTTAATGAAAATCCCTCTGTTAATTTCCTAAGATCTGTTAGCTTCCAAAAATCATAGAAAAATAAATATGGGTCCATTTGAGTTGATTCAAATTTCTCTGAGAACCTTGTTAAGTGTACTGACTACTGGAAGTGACCCCACTCCATTTAGAGCCCTGTAGTTTTATCTTTATTTTATCTAGCAAATCAACCCTAGTTTCAATCAAAAATCCAAATCTGGAGCTCCACTAATTGAAATGGTGTGGATCCAATTCTCACTGGTACCCTGATGTGTTAGCTTGCTTGTCCCACTAGGTTTGTTATTTTAGGAGCATATAGTTGCCTGTAGCAATTATCCTAGTGATGCTTAGGTTTCACATGGTTTTATTTATTGTGCTCAGTAGGTATATTATTTTTGGGTGATTCCAACTTCTAGTGGTAGATTGTTGTGTTATCTTGCTTGACTCACTGGTTTTACATTTTTAGGACTTTTATTCTTGTATTAGTAATTGAAATGGCATTGTGTGTGGTTAATCTTAGAAAAATCACCATTTTCTGTAGGAGTAAAGTTTTGTGCTGAATCCAACTTTGTTGGATTGTGTTCTGGAAGATCTTTCCAGAGCACTTGACCTCATATTTTTCTGGATAACAGAGAATATTTGAGGATTAAATTGGTACTCTAGTGTTATCCTCCTATTGTTAAATACTTAGAAATTAAACCACACTTTGTTTTTCAGTAAATCCAACTTTAGTAGTTTCTTAAGATTGTTGTCAACCTGCAATATTGATTGATGTGCTGTTTGTGTCACTGAATGCATGCATGCCTGATTGTTTGCTAAGTAGTGGTGTTTACAACAATTTGATAAACCCTAGTTTCTATTAGGGTTAATTGCTAATTAAGAACCTTTAAAACTTTGTTTGTTTTCTAAACTTGTTTGCTTCTGATACTCTTTGACAAGATGGTATGAGTGCTGAAATGCTTGTGACTTGTGTATGCATGTATGCTTATTGTGTGCTTTTATTTTTCCGGCGATAGAATCGAACGAGGAGTGTACCGAGGAGGGAGGAATCTTTGTTTATCAAGAAGAAGAAGACCAGGGACAAGCTGAGAAAGGCAAGCCATCTATCTTGCTGCATATCTGAATCCTAATTACACATTTGCATGTCTCCTTCTATTTTATTAAAATGCATGGATTTATGTTGCTATAGTTCCTGTAGCAATTATTTGTTGACTCAAGCTCCGCGAGTCAAGTTGTTATCATCCATCGAGATGACCCCTTTATTTCCCATTCCAATACCCCTGGAGTAGTGGCTTGTTGGTTAGCAACAATGCCTTTGATAAACTTTCTAGTGGAGCTAAAACTCTAGGACTGGGAACACTCAAGGAAAGTTTACGAAAATGTTTCCAAAAACCTTGGGGTAGTACCTACCCCACTGAAGTGATTTCAAAAATGGTTTTTGTCAAAATGGAGGACAAGGAGATGGTGGTTTTTAATATGACATTGGTGATCACTAGGCGTTCACTCAGAACAATTAACCCGTGCAACCACAATTACCCTGGTATGGGACGGGGCGTAGCAGAGTAGTTTGTTCACTTTGGTATGGGGCCTCCAAATGTAATGGCAGTCCGACCATGGACACCTTTTCCGTGGCACCCTGAGTAACAGTGGTTACTCAGGCTCGCATTGTCACCTCTTTAGGGGGCAGGGGTACAACCTAGGGGCCCTCATTGAAAACGCATGCAAGTGATGGCAGGGTTCCGAAGGGTCAAGTGGGCTGGGGAATTTGCTACTCCTGGATCAAACAGCCACTTGGGCTTCGGTGTTGAGGGGTGCATCTCTAGGTGGTAGGTCCTATGCTAAGGTGGGCAGGTGAAAAACTATGATCGGGTGCTTGTCGTGGCATATGTTGTTATGCGGGGAGGATGCCCACACGATAAGTATTCGGATGTTGTGGGTAAAGTGTACAACCTCTGCAGAGTGAAATTCTATTCGAATAGCCGAGTCCTCGGTCATGGACGGTTGGGACGACCGTTGCCTAGCCCAATGTCGGTTTTGTTTTTCAAAAGTGGATTTCGGAAAGAAATGGAGAAAGTGTCGGACGGAGTACTCGGAGGGTACTGCCGTGGCACGTGCTTGGTTTCGGAGTACTTGGAGGGTACTGCCGAAGGTGGAAAGTGGTCATGTGTGATTGACCGGAATTAATAAGGAGGGTGGTCATGTTTGATTGACCCCGGCTCTTCTCTTGAAAGTGAGTTTCCCCCTTTTCTAGAGCTTCTTCTAAAGATGCTTTACTAAAAACTCTTCTTTAATAAGGATATAGAGATATCGTATGACATGCTATATCGACATGAGAAACTGACTAGATAGGAAAAACTAGACTAGAGCCTTTTTCCTTGCTACAGCCAAACTGCATATTTGTCCTCTCCCCTTTAAATGGTTTGCGAGTACAATTCAAATGTACTCACGGCTTTGTCCCTGGCTATTAACTTGGCCAGATTATGGAGAAGACTACTCAGAAGGTGGCGATGGTTGCGATGACGCCGGTGCGAACTAGGAACGTCTCCCAGTCAGTTGCCTGTAGGGTAGTAGGCATGACGTGGGTCATCAACGCTGCTTGGTATCCGCTGCTTATTTGTAGACTTGCCCTGCGTGGCATTATCAGTCTTGGTCGTGTGACCAATTGTGAGACTTTATATTCGGTATTGTAATGGATGATGTAACTTTGATATCAGCTCGGTTATGTGGGCTCACGACATACTGATCATGGGATCGTGAGTTGTATGCATAACGGGAATTCCGGATGGGTATTCCGGGGTCCCCACATGATGGTGATGTGATCTTAGACCTTTTTTCTATTCTGGCCTCTAGTTTGTTGTGGCATGCTTGATACATACCAAAGTATGCATACATGTAGCTATTTGATACTTGCTGTTTCTGTTAGCTTCTGATAGATATTCAGTTAAGATTCCTTAACTGAATACTAAAGATTCAATATATCAATTTTAGGTGCTAGTCTGAACTGGAAGATGAAGTATTCATCTACTGTCAGTTAAGCAATTTGCTTCTGATTAATTTGTTGAAAACCTTAGCTATGGTTTGTAGCATGGTGTTAGTTCACTGCTGCAAACCCTACCTGAACTAGGTGTTGATTTAAGCCTGTATATACATATGATTCAGTCCACTCTTGTAGTGGAGATGTTCAGGGACATTTCTTTAACTAAATCTATATGAACTGAATAAGAATTCAGTGATGATTTGTAGAATATCAAGCAAGCTGGTATAGCTAAATGCTTGTGTGAGTTGTTGATGGTTGCCCTGGCATTATTTCTATAACATGTTCTCTTCCAGCAAGTTACTACTATCTCCCATGTCTCATTGTGGTGCCTCTTTGTGAGTTTGCACAATGATTTCCTGGGGTGCTTAGTTGGATGGCTGCTGTGATGTGCTATGTGTGATTACTTTGGTGGCTTATAGTTGGTTACAAAACTTATACTGAACCATGCAGAGATCCTAATAAGAACAGAATCCTACACTGATCTTGGTCTGGCCTGTGATGCACAGTCCGAGGCAAACTATTTGGATGTGAACAGATACTTGTGCTCTTTTGAATTAACTTCCAATGATGAACCTTACAGAGCACTTCTCTTTAATTCTGAGGAAACTACACCATGCTAACCTCCTAGATATTTCTCTGGTTGAAGGCTACTGTGGTGTGGGGTTTTAGCTTGATGCTTAACTTGCTTATGCAAAGATATTTGAATCTTGCCATGGTTTGGACTGTGCTGTGTAATCTCTGGTTCATACCTCTGTCCTTAGCTAGCTGCTAGTAGTGGCTAGCTATGGATGTGGGTGATGTACTTGTTGGTCTTGATCAGGTGATCCTAGAACTTGCCCTGCTCCTCCCAGGTGCTTGGCTTGCTTCCCCGGGATGCTTGCCCTGCACCTCCTTGGTTCTTGGTCTGCTCCTCCTTGCCTGCCCTGCACCTCCTTGGTGCTTGGCCTGCTCCTCCTTGCTGTGGCTTGGCCTTGTTAAGTGACCATTTTTACTGGGTGCTGATTGGGTTCTTGGTGAGGTTTTGGTTGTGATGAATCTCCCCTGATGCCCAACTCATGAGCAGGGTTGATTTGTGCACGATGGTGTTAGCTATGATTTCTCACAGTGATGATCTGGGTGCGTTGTGGTGTTGTGGTGGTCGGTTGTGGCTTCCTGGCCGACCAAACTCCACCAACAGTGCTATATATTTATACAAGCTTCGATTTACTGGTGTCTTGACACCTCTGTGCATGCAAACGATGAGTGGGTTGGGAGCTTGCTTGCTTGATCCCTACTGGCTGAGATATTTGCCCCCTATGGCTGATGATGATAAGCTTGGCCCTCTGATGATTATCTACAGTGGTTACCCTTATTTTTGGCTGCCACTTGTATTTTTGTCTTTTGGTTTTCCTTTGTGTTGTTTGCAGGTATCCAACGAAGAAAAGAAAGAGAAGAAAGAAAAGAAGAGAAAATATAGTTTAACTAGGACTTATTGTATTTTAGATACAATGGAATCTTGTATTTAAGTTTTTTGTAATTCTTTATTTATTCTTTATTTTTTTTCTAATATTGTAAAGACATTGTATTATGTGTGTGATATCAATAAAGCTCAAGTTTTCTCTCTAGTTTAATATTTATCCTTTCTAAATGTGCGATTTAAATTCAAATCAAGTTTTCATAATTCAAATTTGAATTTGAATTATCTACTTAGAATTAGGGTTTGTTAATTCCAATTTATCCTTTCCCCATAATCAAGAGATCAAAAGAGATCATGTCAAAATCTTTCACACTTCGAGAGTGTACCATCCCCCCTTGAAGAGAGACTCGACCCCTCCTAGCTTTTAATGATAAAAGCATGAAAAAATCTCATAATTTCAGATGCTATGCACAAAGCCCTCTAATCTACCCCGGAATTGTCCTACGTGCTGGGATGTTACAGACTTTCCCCCTTAACAAAAACTTCATCCCGAAGTTTGGGGTAAGGTGTACCTGAAGAATTCTGGATAGGCTGTCCTTAGATCTTCTTCTTTTTCCCAGGTTGCTTCTCTCTCCGGGTCATGTTTCCATTGCACTTTGCAATATTTGATGGCCCTGTTTTGGAGTTGTTTCGACTTTTCTGCCAGAATCTTTGATGGCTCCTCGACATATGTCAAATCAGCTTGCACTTCAACCTATTCATAGGATATGATTTCCTCCAGTGTCTTCATACACTTTCGAAGTTGAGAAGCATGGAACACATTATAAACTTTAGATAGCTTCTTCGGCAATTCCAGTTTAAAGGATACTCCTCGACTTTGACTTAGAATCTTGAAAGGTCCGGTGTATCTTGGGCTGAGTTTACCCTTGACTCCAAACCAATGTACCCCCTTCATGGGACTAACCTTTAGATAAACCATGTCCCCAACTTGAGGTTCACATGTCCTCCTCTTTAAATCTATGTAGCTTTTCTGACGATTTTGAGCAATCTTCAACCGGTCTCGAATGACATCAATGACATGCTGCTTATCCTTGACATAGTCCAGATGGAACTCCTTACTGGCTCCAGTTTCATACCAGCAGATAGGTATTCGACACTTCCTTCCATAGAGTGCTTCAAAGGGTGCCAGTTAGATACTACTTTGGTAACTATTGTTATATGAAAATTCTGCCAGTGGTAAGTGTTCCTCCAATGATCCTCTGAAATCCAATGCACATGCTCTGAGCATATCCTCCAGAATCTGATTAGTTCTTTTAGTTTGACCTCCTATCTGTGGATGATAAGCAATACTGAAGTCTAGTTTGGACACTAAATCTTCATGCAATTGCTTCCAGAAGGCTGAAGTGAATACGGACCCTCAGTCTAACACTATTGTCTTAGGTACTCCATGCTTACTCATGATCTCTTGTACATATAGGTTCACCAGTTTTTCTCTGGAATCCTTCTGATTAACAGCTAAGAAATTGGCACTTTTAGTCAATCTATCCATGATTACCCAGATCATGTCTTTCTTCTTAGGTGTTAGTTGCAAACTCATGATGAAGTCCATTCCAATTTCCTATCACTTCCATTCTAGAATATTCAAAGGTTGCATGAGTCCAGCGGGACTTTTATGTTCTGCCTTTACTCTCTGACAAGCATGGTATTCACACACAAACTTGGCAATCTCCCGCTTCATGTTGTTACACCAGAATAGTTCCTTAAGATCCACGTACATCTTAGTATATCCCAGATGTATTGAGTATGGGGTTTCATGTGCCTCCTTGAGTATCAACCCTTTGATTTCAGGTATATCCGGCACACAGATTCGGTTATGGAACCAAAGTGAGTTAAAGTCACCCAAGCAGAATTCAGATGGCCTTCCTTCTTCAATTCAGACAGACTTGCGATGTATCCAAGAACGGACTTGGGTGTATCTTCACCTTGTCGTCGGATTATAGTATATTTTAGGTCACTTTGCCTCTCTTCCATTACCCTCATGGTAGATAAACTACCCAGAGATTGAAATTCCAGACATTGAATTTCCAGTCTTCCCAAATCCATAAGCAACTCCTTAGGAAGTTCTCTACACATTGGTTGAGTGTCCGTACTCTTTCAGCTTAAAGCATCCGCTACCACATTGGCTTTTCCGGGTGTATAGTTGATGGTCAAATCATAATCCTTGATCAATTCTAACCACCTTCGTTGCCTCATGTTCAATTCCTTATGAGTGAAGAAGTACTTGAGACTCTTATGATCCGTATAGAGTACACACTTGGCTCCATAAATAAAATGTCTCCATCCTTTTAGTGCAAATACAATGGCTACTAACTCAAGGTCATGTGTTGGGTAATTAATTTCATGTGGTCGCAATTGCCTCGTCCCATAAGCTATAACCTTTCTATCTTGCATTAACACACACCCAAGTCCGTTCTTGGATACGTCGCAATACACCGTGTAAGCCTTGCATGTTTGTGGTATGGCTAACACAGGTGCTGTGGTTAACTTCTCCCTGAGTTTCTGAAAACTTGCTTCACATTCTTCTGACCAAAGAAATGGTGTATTCTTTCTGAGCAACTTCATCATTGGTCCAGCAATCTTGGAGAACCCTTCAATAAACCTTCTGTAGTACCCTGCCATTCCCAGAAATCCTCTAATCTGCTTGACATTCTTTGGTGCCTCCCATTCCAGAACGGATGCAACTTTGCTTGGATTTACTGCTATACCTTCTTTGCTGATCACATGTCCAAGGAACTCCACATTGTCCAGCCAGAATTCACACTTGCTGAACTTGTCATATAATTGATGTTCCCGTAGAATTTGTAGAGCAATCCTCAAGTGTTTGGCATGTCGTCGTGGTGAAACAACATATGCCATAGGATGGCTTAAATGGGGGCCGAACTAGATGCTGGAGGATTCGGGAGAGGGGAACGCACTAAAAAGCACGACAGAAAGAGACACTGATCTACCCAGGTTCGGGGCTCTCGTAAGGAGATAACACCCCTACTCCTGCTCTACTGATTATATATATGGATCGATGTAGTACACAACAATGGTGCTTCCAAGCTCTCTGCTAGAGAAGGAAGATGAACAGCTAAGTGTCGAAACCTTCAACTATCAGCCAAGCAACCTTCTACCGATCAACCTTCTAATGCTCAACTATCAGCCAATGACCAACCTTCCCCTCCTCTCCCCTTTGCTAGGACTCCCTGTGCCACCTTATATAGTGGTGGCCAGGGTTACAACGGTCATACAAGACCACAAGACAAGGGCTACACTCCAAACAGGAGCTGGTGGCGATGGCAGAGACCCTTGACTTCGCCCCTGATTGCTCTCGATGGGACGCCATATCCCTGTACCTTGTACCTCTTGAACTGTGGCCTTACCTCTCCGAGGTAAGCTTGTACTTGTGCACAGTGAGGGTAGGTAACCTCCACTGTGCACCCTGCCATCTTACTCTTCTACCATGCTTGGATGTTTTCTTCCTTGATTGTAGGGACGTGACACCTTGGTCGACTTAAGTATCCCGGATATGACCGTTGGCCATACCCAGGACATATATGCCGGACCAACGACCTACGAGGGTCGGGTAATCTGGCCTCCCCTGCTCCTGCACAACACCCAAGATGGTTAGGCCGGCATATCTGAGTATATGCCGGCACATATATATCAGTATTCCGGCTATGCCGGCATATCCCAGTATCAGCCGGGATATACATTATATGCCGGCCTGGCCGATGCTCTCATATTCCGGCCAGGCCCTTTCCGTGATAACCCGGCATAAGTCAATCATAGACCTTGAGTCTTTCTAGTCTCTTGACCCT
The DNA here is from genome assembly GCA_007115705.1 of Dactylis glomerata. Classification (NCBI taxonomy): domain Eukaryota; kingdom Viridiplantae; phylum Streptophyta; class Magnoliopsida; order Poales; family Poaceae; genus Dactylis; species Dactylis glomerata. Next base: position 7,210,539 of record QXEO01000339.1, read on the forward strand.
ACCGGGGGTCATCACCCCGACACTAGTCCCCGAAGCTGCCGAGGTTCCCCAGTCATAACTGTGGAGCCTTGACAGGTTCAACATACCTTTCTTCCTTATGTCCCGGCGATCAGATTACATGCCGGCACATCTGCACATATCCCGGCCTCTGTCCTGTTCCAAAACTTATTCCGGCCGGACCCGAAGGTATTCCGGACGGAACATATACTTCGGCAATTAATCCGGCATACAGACGAGCCTTCCTCGAGAAGCCATGTCCGACAGCTTTGCATCGAAACTTGTAACTGCCCTGCCTCCTCGAACAGTCACCCACGATGTGACGGTTCACAGTGCAGCAGTTACTTCTCACCATCATGGCGTCATGGCACGGTTACAGGAACCGCCGCCCCACTCCGTGCCGCCACGTGGCGCCTCGCCGCAGCAACTGTCGGGGGAGTGGAACACTCCCACGATCCCACGACCCCCACGACCCTTGCCTGCACACCTATAAGTAGGGCGGCGGGGGTAAACTCATCTTTTTACCCCCCACCACCATCGTCTTCCTCGCCTTCCTCCTTTGCCTCCTGCGCTTCACCGCCGGCCCGAAGAGCAGCATCGCCGCCACAGCCGACCTGCTCCCCGCCGACGCCGACGCCCGACGACGCACGGCATCACCTTTGACGACGCCGCCGCCGCCGCTTCTTCTCCCCGCAGCCTTGCAGGGAGATTGGATCTTCCTGCACGCTCGCCGCCGCTCCATCGTCGCCGGCCAAGCTCCGGTGAGACCTTCCTCTGTTCTTCCTTCTTCACGCTTCTTCATTGCTTCTCATTGGTATCCACGCTTGCATAGATCCGCTTCAGTTCCTCTGCTTGTTACTCTTCGGATTCGATTAGCATTGCTAGGCAAAGCTCGCAGGTGTTCATCCTTAGGAGTTTTTTATCCTTATTTGTTTCCTAATTTTAACTGCCTCGGTAGATCTTCTATTCCTGCTAACATTGGTGAGGGCGGTATGCCGGAGAGACTAACCTCCCTCTTTTCTCCGGCCTTGATAGGAATAACATCACGGGACTCCGGCTCTCACGCCTTATCCCGGCCACCAAGATGGCATCTTCAAGCATGACGACTACCTCGGCCTCTGAGGAAGATACCTCGGCCAGAGCTCAAGGACGCTCCGGCTGGGAGGGGTCGGAGGTTACTCCGGCCGAGATATCCTGGGTCACCTCCACCAGGAGAGTCCCGGAGGGCGTAGCATGCCGGCTACCAGTAGGAGAAGTTGTACCGGCACCTGAACCCGGCGAACACGTCGTCTTCATCGCCCACTTCGAGCGGGGCTTCGGTCTGCCGGTGTCGGACTTCTTCCGGGACCTCCTCAACACCTACGAGCTTCAACCTCATCATATCCCGGCCAACGCCGTGATGAGCCTCTCCGCCTTCGCTGCTTTTTGCGAGGGCTATGCCGGCATAGAGGCCATTACTCAAGGCTGGGCGAAGTACTTCCAACTGCGGAAGCAAGTCGTCCAAGAGCCGCCCCGGAGCAAGGACGACCCGCCGGAGACGGCCCAGGAAAAGAAGGACCGTCCCATGACCCTCTGCGGCGCGGCCACCATCATGTCCCGGAAGGGCTCGGACTTCCCCAAGGTGGAGCTCCTGGAGTCTTGCAAGAAGTGGCAGAAGAGCTTCTTCTACGTCAAGAACACCACCGACGAGGATCTCATCAACCTGCCGCCATTTGTGGACGAGCCACCCTTGGCCATGACTAACTGGACCTACAACCCGAAGAATTCGGTTGATGCCG
>QXEO01000339.1:7818517-8009185 GCA_007115705.1 Dactylis glomerata
AGTTCTTGGTTGTGTTGTGTGCAGGTTCCGCGTTGCTACTAGTTGAAGACACGCTAACAAGTGTCGTAAACGGTGCCCTTGTTGGAGTGTCACTAGGCTAGCAGGCATCACCTTCTGGAGTTTGGCTTTTTCCTACTGGATTGATAAACCTTGGTTTCTTACTGAGGGAAAACTTGCTGCTGTGCTCATCACACCTTCTCTTGGGGTTCCCAACTGGCCAGTCATTTACATCATCAACTACACACCAGCAAAACATCAACATGTTTTCTGGCACCGTTCAACACCACGCCATCATTGGGGTACAACATCCAATATTTAGATTTTGAAGGGTTGAGACAAGATAGTAAAAGCGGTTAAAACTTCGGCAATCGGAGAGATAAGATTAGCAGTTTTTGAAGAGGTGAGAAAAGTATAAGCCATTCCATTGGCCGGTTAGGAAGTAAACTTCGAAATTAGTTTTATCCAAGATACTACTTCCCTACCTAACGCCCATGCTAACTAAGGTCTTCTACAGTTAGGATGGCTCTGATACCAACTCTGTGGGGACCCCGAATTTCCCATCCAGAATACTCGATATGCATACAATTCACGATCCCATGATTAGTGTGTCATGAATCCACATATCCGAGTTGATAACAAAATTACATCATCCATTACAGTACCAAATACTATACTTACAATTGGTTACATGACCAAGTCTGATATTGCCACGCAGGGTAAGTCTATAACTAAGCAGCAGATACCAAGTAACGTTGATGAACCACGTCATGCCTAGTACCATATAGGCAACTGACTGGGAGACGTTCCTAGTTCGCAGCAGCGTCATCGTAACCACCTTCATATTCCTCATTAAAGTCTTCCTCCAAGTCTGACCAAGTTAATAGCCAGGGAGAAAGTCGTGAGTACATTTTGGAATTGCACTCGCAAACCATCTAAAGAGAGAGTGTGATATGCAGTTTGGCTGTAGCAAGGATAGGCCCTAGACTAGTTTGCTTTCTTTTGGAAAACTCTTTTTTTTTCTCATGTCGATATAGCATGTCTAGAACCATGTTCTATGACATCTCTATATCTCTACTAAAAACTTTTATAAAACAATCTTAGTAAAATTTCTAGGAAGGGAGTAACCTTTTGTTCATTAAACCGGGTCAATCAAACATGACCATCTCCATTCATAAAACCAGGTCAATCACACATGACCATCTCCAATTTCTCGGCAGTACCCTACAAGTACTCTGAATCATACCCGTGCCATGGTAGTACCCTCAGAGCACTCCGTCCGGCACCTTCTTCCATTTTTTTGAAAACCACTTTTAAAACCAAAATTGACACAGGTTAAGTATGGCCATTCCAACCGTCCATGACCAAGGACTTGGCTATTCGAATAGATTTACACTCTGCAGAGGTTGTACACTTTACCCACAACCATCCGAATACTCATCGTGTGGGCATCTTCCCCGCATAACATCATATGCCACGATAAGCACCCGATCATAGTTTTTCACCTGCCCACCTTAGCATAAGATCTACCGCCAAAAGGGGTATCCCTCAACACCGAAGCCCAAGTGGCTGTTTGACCCAGGAGTTGCAAATTCCCCAGCCCACTCGACCCTTCGGAATGACACTACCCGCAGTAGTCCTCTACTCACGGTAGCTCATTATTCAGTGAGGGCTCTCGGCTTGTACCCCTGCACCCTAAAAAGTGACAAAACAATCCTGGGTAACCGCTCCTACCCAGGGTGCCACGGAAAAGGTGTCCATGGTCAGACCACCGTTACATCTTGTAGATCCCATACTAAGATGATGATACGTCTCAAATGTATCTATAATTTTTGATGCTCCATGCTTGTTTTTACACCATTTGCCTTGTGTTTCGTTACACTTCGTGGCCTTTTTTTGCGATTTCTGGAAGTAACCTATTGACAAGATGCCACAGTGCCAGTTCCCTGTTTTCTGCTATTTTTGTGTTTCAGAAAAGTTACACAGGAAATATTCTCGGAATTGGACGAAACCAAAGCCAGTCGCCCAGAATTTCACCGTCCAGAGAACCGAAGAGGAGGCGGAGTGGGGCCACGAGGGCCCCACACACTAGGGCGGCGCGGCCGAGGCCCTGGCCATGCCCCCTATGTGTGAGGGTGCCCTGGAAGCCCCCTGACGATGCCTCTTCGCCTATATAAAGCCTCAGGACGAAAAACCCTAGGGGGATCGGCAAAATTTCTAGAAGAGTTCCGCAGCTCCGCCGCCACCGCCGACGAATTTCAAGGGATAGAAGTCTCTATTCCGGCACCCTGCCGGGATGGGGAAGTGCCCCTGGAGTCATCTCCATCGGTCTCCATCGCTGTCTCCGCTGTCTCCATCGACCTCACCGGCATCTCCATCAACCTTGCTGTCTCCTATGATGAGGAGGGAGTAGTTCTCCCCCAGGGCTGAGGGCTCTACCGGTAGCTATGTGGTTCACCTCTCTCTCCCATGATGTGATCTTTATGTGATCATGAGCTTTGTATCTAGTTGAATTGGTAGATGTTATTATTCAGATATTATGCTACTCCTATGCTTAATTATTATACCCTCCGGAGATACCTCGTATCATGGTGTAAAGGTGACTAGTGTGTGGATCATGTGTATCTTTTTGGTTAATGTCTCTATGAAATGTTGGTGTTCGTTGGAACCATCTAGTGCGTTCACGGTGATAGTTTGGGACAATCTAGTTTGGGTACATACAGACTTTGAGGAGTGCTTCGTAGCCCTACGCATGATTAGTGTTCGTTTTCCATTGGAGAATTGTTTTGAGTTGCATATGGATGATAGTATCTATTGGTTCAACTATGTTATATTTGTTGAGAGTGTGTCCACTAGTGAAAGCATGATCCCTAGGCCTTGTTTCTAAGCATTGCACACCATTTACTTACTGTTTTGTTACATGTTTGCTCGCAGCTATATTTATTTTAGATCACATTTGCTACTCATAATCATCACTACTACTTGTATTTCACTATCTCTTCGCCAAACTAGTGCACCTATACATCGGACAAGTGTATTGGGTGTGTTGGGGACACAAGAGACTTTTTGTATCGTAATTGCAGGGTTGTTTGAGAGGGATAGCTTTGACCTCTTCCTCCCTGAGTTCGATAAACCTTGGGTGATCCACTTAAGGAAAACTTGCTGTTGTTCTACAAACCTCTGCACTTGAAGGCCCAACACTGTCTACAAGAACAGACGCGTGCGTAGACATCAAGCTCTTTTCTGGTGCCGTTGCCGGGGAGGTAAGGTAAAAGGTACTCACATCTTTTGGCTACTAAGTCTTTTAGTTGCTGGTGAGTTCTCGGAGTTATTTCCTTTAGATTCTGCAATTATATCTTTTTGTTTCTTGTTTTTATTTTCACTAGTTAGGCTTAATGGAAAACAAAGAGTTCTTTAGTCTTTTTCCTAAGTTTAGGTATGAAGTGTTTGAAGAGAAAATTGAAAAACCTTTGGAGCTTAATTTGCATGCTAATAGTGTTGTTAGTATGAATGCTTTGAACACCGTTATTGCTAATGCTATAGAAAAGTCTAAGCTTGGGGAAGTTGGTTTTGTTAAGCATGATATTTTTAGTTCCCCAGCTTTAGTGGAGAAATTTTGCTCTGATGATATTTTATCTCCCCTATGTGATGTTCCTATGCCTGTTATCTATGTTAGTGATCATGATTGGGAAAAGCACTCTACTTTTGATATTGAAAATCTTTTTGGTACCAATTCTAAGGTTAATAATTGTTGTACCATTAGTACTATCCATGTTTTTTCTTATGATGATATGTTTGATGAATATGCTTTGCGAAATAGTTGTTCTCTAGCTTGTGATGCTACTAAGCCTCTAGTCTATGATGGTTATGATGATGGGTATAATATTTTCAGTTCACCTACTTTTGAGGAGAAAAATAGTTATGATTACAATATGCCTCCTATTTTTGATGATTATGGTGATGAGAATAATTATTTTGTTGAATCTGCTCCTCCTAAATTGTTCATGTGGGGAGTATTAATTCTTTTATGCATGTGGCTCATGATAGAGATGCTTTATGTGATAGTTATATTGTTAGTTCTATTCATGATGCTACTGAAAGTTATTATGAGAGAGGGAAACATGGTTTGATGGATCTCAACAATATTGAGTTTCTCCTCTTTATGTTGCAATTCTTGAAGTTATACTTGTTTTGCCTTCCTATGCTTTTTGCTTTGCGCTTTCATGACTTGTCTTTCTACAAGACTATTTTTCATAGGAAGTGGTTTAGATTTAAATGTGTTTCATATATGCTTTTTGATTATCTCTCTTGCTTTAAGTTCCTATATGGCGCCTTTGCCTCAAGCTCTTATATGGCGCCTACATGAGCATCTTTGCAAATTACTGCGCCTAGCTCAAAGGCGTTAAAGAAAAGCACTCTTGGAAGATAACCCATTATTTTATTTTCAGTACTTTTTCTTTTATGTGAGTCTTGGAAGTTATTACTACTGTAATAACCTCTCCTTATCCTTTTTATTTCGTTTTTGTGCCAAGAGAAGCCTCTAATTTGAGCGAGGTAAGATTTGGGGATGTTGCTGTCCTGAAATAGTTTTCGGTGCTGCACCGTAAAAATTCGTGAAAATTCTCTGTATATCTTTTGGACCTGCGATTTCTTACACATATGCCCGAGGTTATATCCAAACTTTCATTAGTTGAACACTTTTTGATTTGAGCAACAAAAAATGCTCTAAAAATTCGACCTTTGTCAGCTGTTCTATTTTGACAGATTTCTGCCAATATTTGTGTTTGCCGCTTTATCGCTTTCTTTTTGAGTTCTTTTGATCACGGAACTTTTGGGGAAGTTGCTACAGTAGTTTATAATTTATATGTGGTGGTTTTGAGTTGAAACCTAAAGCTAAAAGGGTTGATTCAATGCTATGCTTACACTAATGTTGCTAATAGATTTGTGTTTAGTTTTGTATGAAGGAAGTTTTCAAGTGTAGGGATTGGAGAATGATCAGATGAGATGAAGAATGGACAAAAGCTCAAGCTTGGGGATGTCCAGCATCCCAAGAAATATCCAAGAAGTACAATTGTTAAAGCTTGGGGATGCCCCCGAGGCACCCCTTCTTCATCGGCAAAAATCAGGTCACCTTTCAAGACACTATATTTTTATTGCTTCATGCACTATGCGTTTTTCTTGGAGCGTCTTTACTTTTGCTTTCATTTTTATTTTGTTTTGTTTGCTCTAATAAATAGTTAGATCACATCATGTTTCTTTTGGAGGAGATGAACTCGCTTTTCATTTGCCAAGAACACTCTAGTTTTCACTCTTATCGTTCAATGAGTGTTCTCTTTTTCTGCTACTGCGTTTAGCTTGCATTTTTCGCCTTGATTTTTGTTTAGATCTTGTTTTATCTTTGAATCAAGGTGTATTTGGACCTCTGGTATATGTTGGTTTTCCTCAAAAGAATTGTTTATAAAAAGTTCGAATGGTGTTCGAAAAGAGAAAAAGCTTTATGCAAAAAAGTGGTACAAGAAGGAGCTTGTGTAGACTCCGGCCTAGGCTTTTGCATGTCGTGCTTGATGTCTTTTTGATAGTATGCTTGGTGGTTTTGCAGTAGCATGACTTGTCTCAAATGACTGAGATTGCCTAATGAGCCTTTGAAAAAATCATGCGTTGTTTTAATTATTTGGAAGCATTATTTTGGTTTTCTCCTTTGATGCTTTATTTGGGTTGATTTGGCGCATGCTCACACATGTTAGACTCAAACAAAGTTGCCATTGCCTCTATGATCATTTAGTTTTTGACTTTTGATGCCATCTTATGCTTCTTTTAATGTTGCTTTGTCGCTTTGCATGATTATGGCCGTTATTGCTCTCTTAGTTGGTCGCTCCCAGTATTTTGCTAGCCCTCATTTTGTACTGAGTATGAGCTCTACTCGTGCATCCAACTCCCAAAAACCAAGTTTTGTTACATGTTTGCTCGCAGCTATATTTATTTCAGATCACATTTGCTACTCATAATCGTCACTACTACTTGTATTTCACTATCTCTTCGCCAAACTAGTGCACCTATACATCGGACAAGTGTATTGGGTGTGTTGGGGACACAAGAGACTTTTTGTATCGTAATTGCAGGGTTGTTTGAGAGGGATAGCTTTGACCTCTTCCTCCCTGAGTTCGATAAACCTTGGGTGATCCACTTAAGGGAAACTTGCTGTTGTTCTACAAACCTCTGCACTTGAAGGCCCAACACTGTCTACAAGAACATACGCGTGCATAGACATCAAGCTCTTTTCTGGTGTCGTTGCCGGGGAGGTAAGGTAAAAGGTACTCACATCTTTTGGCTACTAAGTCTTTTAGTTGCTGGTGAGTTCTCGGAGTTATTTCCTTTAGATTCTGCAATTATATCTTTTTGTTTCTTGTTTTTATTTTCACTAGTTAGGCTTAATGGAAAACAAAGAGTTCTTTAGTCTTTTTCCCGAGTTTAGGTATGAAGTGTTTGAAGAGAAAATTGAAAAACCTTTGGAGCTTAATTTGCATGCTAATAGTGTTGTTAGTATGAATGCTTTGAACACCGTTATTGCTAATGCTATAGAAAAGTCTAAGCTTGGGGAAGTTGGTTTTGTTAAGCATGATATTTTTAGTTCCCCAGCTTTAGTGGAGAAATTTTGCTCTGATGATATTTTATCTCCCCTATGTGATGTTCCTATGCCTGTTATCTATGTTAGTGATCATGATTGGGAAAAGCACTCTACTTTTGATATTGAAAATCTTTTTGGTACCAATTCTAAGGTTAATAATTGTTGTACCATTAGTACTATCCATGTTCCTTCTTATGATGATATGTTTGATGAATATGCTTTGCGAAATAGTTGTTCTCTAGCTTGTGATGATACTAAGCCTCTAGTCTATGATGGTTATGATGATGGGTATAATATTTTCAGTTCACCTACTTTTGAGGAGAAAAATAGTTATGATTACAATATGCCTCCTATTTTTGATGATTATGGTGATGAGAATAATTATTTTGTTGAATCTGCTCCTCCTACAATTGTTCATGTGGGGAGTATTAATTCTTTTATGCATGTGGCTCATGATAGAGATGCTTTATGTGATAGTTATATTGTTAGTTCTATTCATGATGCTACTGAAAGTTATTATGAGAGAGGGAAACATGGTTTGATGGATCTCAACAATATTGAGTTTCTCCTCTTTATGTTGCAATTCTTGAAGTTATACTTGTTTTGCCTTCCTATGCTTTTTGCTTTGCGCTTTCATGACTTGTCTTTCTACAAGACTATTTTTCATAGGAAGTGGTTTAGATTTAAATGTGTTTCATATATGCTTTTTGATGATATCTCTTGATTTAAGTTCCTATATGGCGCCTTTGCCTCAAGCTCTTATATGGCGCCTACATGAGCATCTTTGCAAATTACTGCGCCTAGCTCAAAGGCGTTAAAGAAAAGCACTCTTGGAAGATAACCCATTATTTTATTTTCAGTACTTTTTCTTTTATGTGAGTCTTGGAAGTTATTACTACTGTAATAACCTCTCCTTATCCTTTTTATTTCGTTTTTGTGCCAAGAGAAGCCTCTAATTTGAGCGAGGTAAGATTTGGGGATGTTGCTGTCCTGAAATAGTTTTCGGTGCTTCAGCGTAAAAATTCGTGAAAATTCTCTGTATATCTTTTGGACCTGCGATTTCTTACGCATATGCCCGAGGTTATATCCAAACTTTCATTAATTGAACACTTTTTGATTTGAGCAACAGAAAATGCTCTAAAAATTCGACCTTTGTCAGCTGTTCTGTTTTGACAGATTTCTGCCAATATTTGTGTTTGCCGCTTTATCACTTTCTTTTTGAGTTCTTTTGATCACGGAACTTTTGGGGAAGTTGCTACAGTAGTTTATAATTTATATGTGGTGGTTTTGAGTTGAAACCTAAAGCTAAAAGGGTTGATTCAATGCTATGCTTACACTAATGTTGCTAATAGATTTGTGTTTAGTTTTGTATGAAGGAAGTTTTCAAGTGTAGGGATTGGACAATGATAAGATGAGTTGAAGAATGGACAAAAGCTCAAGCTTGGGGATGCCCATGCATCACCCCAAGAAATATCTAAGAAGTACAAGCATCAAAGCTTGGGGATGCCCCCGAGGCACCCCTTCTTCATCGGCAAAAATCAGGTCACCTTTCAAAACACTATATTTTTATTGCTTCATGCATTATGCATTTTTCTTGGAGCGTCAGTTGTTTTTGTTTTCAGTATTAGTTTAGTTTAGTTTAGTTTACTGAAATAAATGGTTAGATCACATCATGTTTCTTTTGGAGGAGATGAACTCGTTTTCATTTGCCAAGAACACTCAATTTTTCACTCTTATCGTTCACCGAGTGTTCTTCTTTTTCTGCTACTATTTTTGGTTTTCATTTTCACCTTGATTTGCGTTCAGACCTTGTCATATCTCTTCATCAAGGTGTATTTTTGCCTCTGATCTTTATTGGTTTTCATCAAAAGAGGTGTCTTTAAAAATTTCAAATGGTGTTGAAAAAGAGAAAAAGCTTTATGCAAAATAGTGGTACAAGAAGGAGCTTGTGTAGACTGCGGCTTAGGCTTTTTCATGTCATGCTTGATGTCTTTTTGATAGTATGCTTAGTGGTTTTGCTATAGCATGACTTGTCTCAAATAACTGAGATTGCTTAATGAGCCTTTGAAAAAATCATGCGTTGTTTTTATGGTTTGGAAGCATTATTTTGGTTTTCTCCTTTGATGCTTTATTTGGGTTGACTTGGCGCATGCTTACACCATGTTGACTACAAAAATAAGTCGCCTATAGCCTCTATGATCATTTAGTTTTTGACTTTTGATGCCATCTTATGCTTCTTTTAATATTGCTTTGTCGCTTTGCATGATTATGGCCATTATTGCTCTCTTAGTTGGTCGCTCCCAGTCTTTTGCTAGCCCTCATTTTGTACTAAGTATGAGCTCTACTCGTGCATCCAACTCCCAAAAACTAAGTTTGCCATTGTGTCCACTATAAATTCCTATGCATGGTATTTGTAAGCCATTCCAAGTAAATTTTCATGTGCTACCTTTCAAAAAACCTTCAAAATACTTATTTTGTGACACTGTTTTCAGCTCATGGGGACGTAGTGGTCGGATTTGCTATCTTCCATATTGTCTTATTCCAAAAAGAAAAAAAAAGAAAAAAAAGAAAAAAAAAGGCACTCCTCCATGGTATGTGAATGTTGGTGGGCACTTGATGGAATCGGTTAGCCATGGTTCGAGAAAGAAAAAAGGTGGGGAGGAGTGCCAAGCTTTATAAAAGAACACAAAAGTGCCAATCTCTCTCTCAAAAACTTACCAGTCGTTGACAAAGACAACCACCTCTCAAAACTAATTTTTATATCTTTGTTTTACAAATGAAAAGCTCTAGCACATGTTTAATCACTGCTTCCCTCTGCGAAGGGCCTTTCTTTTACTTTAATGTTGAGTCACCACCTTCTGTCTTTATGTGCCGTCTAAGAGAGCATAGTTGTCATTCTGAGTATAATGTGCATTGTCCCAAAGTTTATCATTGATTGATTCATGATCATGGTTTCACTTGTTCTTAAATTATTTGTATCTAGTCGCCCTCTTAAACTTGAAGGTGTCCTATGCATTTATGTTTTGCTCTCCATAAGGACAAGCTGAAAACCATTTGTATGTTTTTCCTTATGATTTGAACACATGTTTTACTTTCATTGTTTCATTATTCATGATCTTTCATTTGTGTTCTTTTTCATGTTATAACATGGTTGCTAAGTTTCTATTATCAAGATTATGTCTTTCATGCCCATGTTTTAAGTTCTTTGATCTCAGCACTCAATGCTTACTTCGATGATCAAGATTGTGATGGTGCATGTCACCTCAAAAATTATTCTTTTGTTATCACTTACCTACTCGAGGACGAGCAGGAGTTAAGCTTGGGGATGCTGATACGTCTCAAATGTATCTATAATTTTTGATGCTCCATGCTTGTTTTTACACCATTTGCCTTGTGTTTCATTACACTTCGTGGCGTTTTTATGTGATTTCCGGAACTAACCTATTGACAAGATGCCATAGTGCCAGTTCCCTGTTTTCTGCTGTTTTTGTGTTTCAGAAAAGTTACATAGGAAATATTCTTGAAATTGGACGAAACCAAAGCCAGTCGCCCAGAATTTCACCGAAGCTTCCAGAGAACCAAAGAGGAGGCGGAGTGGGGCCACGAGGGCCCCACACACCAGGGCGGTGCGGCCCCAGGCCTTGGCCGCGCCCCCTATGTGTGAGGGTGCCCTGGCAGCCCCCTGACGACGCCCCTTCGCCTATATAAAGCCTCGAGACGAAAAACCCTAGGGGGATCGGTAAAATTTCCAGAAGAGTTCCGCAGCTCCGCCGCCGCCGCCGATGAATTTTGGGGGACAGAAGTCTCTGTTCCGGCACCCTGCCGGGACGGGGAACTGCCCCCGGAGCCATCTCCATCGGTCTCCATCGCCGTCTCCGCCGTCTCCATCGACCTCACCGCCATCTCCATCAACCTTGCTTTCTCCTATGATGAGGAGGGAGTAGTTCTCCCCCGGGGCTGAGGGCCCTACCGGTAGCTATGTGGTTCACCTCTCTCTCCCATGATGTGATCTTTATGTGATCATGAGCTTTGTATCTATTTGAATTGGTAGATGTTATTATTCAGATATTATGCTACTCCTATGCTTAATTATTATACTCTTCGGAGATACCTCGTATCATGGTGTAAAGGTGACTAGTGTGTGCATCATGTGTATCTTTTTGGTTAATGTCTCTATGAAATGTTGGTATTTGTTGGAACCATCTAGTGCGTTCACGGTGATAGTGTGGGATAATCTAGTTTGGGTACATACGGACTTTGAGGAGTGCTTCGTAGCCCTACGCATGATTAGTGTTCGTTTTCCATTGGAGAATTGTTTTGAGTTGCATATGGATGATAGTATATATTGGTTCAACTATGTTATATTTGTTGAGAGTGTGTCCACTAGTGAAAGTATGATCCCTAGGCCTTGTTTCCAAGCATTGCACACCGTTTACTTACTGTTTTGTTACATGTTTGCTCGCAGTGATATTTATTTCAGATCACATTTGCTACTCATAATCATCACTACTACTTGTATTTCACTATCTCTTCGCCGAACTAGTGCACCTATACATCTGACAAGTGTATTGGGTGTGTTGGGGACACAAGAGACTTTCTGTATCGTAATTGTAGGGTTGTTTGAGAGGGATAGCTTTGACCTCTTCCTCCCTGTGTTCGATAAACCTTGGGTGATCCACTTAAGAGAAACTTGCTGCTGTTCTATAAACCTCTGCACTTGGAGGCCCAACACTGTCTACAAGAACAGACGTGTGCGTAGACATCAGATGAACAAACTACTCCGCTACGCCCTGTCCCATACCAGGGTAATTGTGGTTGCACGGGTTAATTGGTTTGGCGAACACTTATACGCAATGCCTTTTTCTTAAATCCACCATCTCCTTTTCCTCCAATTACCACCATTTTTCAAAAGCCTCATTTCTGAAAACATTGCATTGGAATAGGCACTATTCCAAGGTTTTCAAAAATATTTTCAAATACCCAAATTGAGTATTCCCAACCTAGAGTTTTTGTTCCACTACAAGGTTTACCAAGAGGGTCATGATGTTAAGCATCAAGCCACTAATCAAGGGGTAAGTAGGTGTAAAGAGGGGTGTCATCCACATGGATGATAATCAATTGACTTGTGGAGCCAAGTCACCAATAATTGCTATCTAGATACAATAGCATTATAAACCATGCATTCTTATAAACAGTGATAAACCATACAATAATTAAAACCAGGATCAGATATGCAACAAGTTTAGATGGCTTGCCTTGGTCATCTTGTCCCTGGGCTTATTCTTGATGTTCAAATACCTCCCCTTCTTCAGAAAACCCGGCGTCGTTCGAATCTAGCATCAATAACAAATTAACACAAATGAGCACACAAGCATACATAATTCACTACAGCAAGCAAAACACACATTCACAAGCATAGGCAGGTATCATCACACAATACTAAGCTACTCCAAGTGGTTTCACCCAATTATCAATTTTCCAGGATTAAATGGTGAATTTAGCAAACAACAAACCCTAATAAGCCATTTACTACACTCAGGAAGTTCTATGCAACCAAACCATACAAATATTATATCAACAAAAATATGTGATTTTTTCTAATCCAGCAAAAGTGGATTCATCTCATTTTAATTTATAAAACTTTTTCTATGCTTTCACTAGTGAAAAAGGTGGCTGTTTTGAAAATAAAATTCCCATAAATTATCAGTAAGTCAATAAATTTTGAAAACCTAGATAGCAAGATATTCCAGTACATGTTCCCTGAAAACTAATCTCAATACATTTCTCTTATAGAGCTTGATAAATAAATTGCTAAAGGCAAGTAAGCTATTTTCTTGCAAACATTACCGTAGCAAGTTCATACATCAGATAAGTTTCAGACCAGTGCCTCATGCAATCAATTTAAACAAGGGTTCCAAGAAAATTGGATTTACCAATTTCTGAGTTGTATAACTCCAGATTTGGATTTTATAAGGAAAAGCACCCAGTGCACAAGATTAATTAGAAGTAATTCTACAGGAAATATTTTGGTATAGTACAAGATCCATATGATAGATATTTTAACAAGGAATACACCAAATTTTGGATCTGGTCATTTGTTTGTTCAAATAATTTTTTGGTGAATTTATTTCTAACAGGGATTCTGCATCCTAATACTTCATTTGCTAGGGAAAAAAATAAAACGGGCCGGGCAAATTAGAGCTGGGAGGTTCCAGCCTGGGCCAGCCCAGGACGCATCCTACCTCTCCCGGCAGCTTCGACCTCATGAAGAAAACTATCCAACCCATGATCTGGAGTTAGCAGCCATAGTTCTAGCTTTGAAGACCTGGAGGCACTATCTTATGGGTAACCGTTGCGAGATCTACACTGATCACAAGAGTTTGAAGTATATTTTCACCCAGAAGGAGTTGAACATGAGGCAAAGAAGATGGATAGAGTTGATCAAGGATTACGATCTGGAAATTCATTATCACCCCGGGAAAGCCAATGTAGTTGCCGATGCATTGAGTAGGAAGCCCTGCTCGTTGAATATGATGATCAAAGAGGAGCAACCTATGTTACATCAAGAGTTCGAAAAATTTGGGTTGGAACTAGTCAGTCGAGGATTTTTATCCAACCTTGAGTTTCAACCCACCTTGATGAGCCAAATCAAAGAAGCCCAGAAGGGAAATGAGAGTATTGACGGAATTAAGCGCAGAATTAGTTCCGGCAAGGTGCTAGGATTTGAAGAAGATGATCAAGGAGTTCTTTGGTATAAAGGACGTATCTGTGTGCCTGCGAACTCAGAATTGAAGGAAGATATTATGAAGGAAGCCCATCAGACACCTTACTCCATTCATCCCGGTGGAACTAAGATGTACCAAGATTTGAAGGAATAATTTTGGTGGCATGGAATGAAGCGTGAGATTGCATCGTTCATATCTAAGTGTGATATTTGTCAAAGAGTCAAGGCTGAACATCAACGTCCTACGGGATTGCTGCAACCTTTGCAAGTTCCGGAATGGAAGTGGGAATCTGTTGGAATGGATTTCATCACTGGATTTCCAAGGTCTAGCCGTGGCAATGACTCTATCTGGGTCATTGTGGATAGACTGACCAAAGTTGCCCACTTTATTCCTGTCAAGACCACTTATACCTCAGGACAGCTGGCAGATCTTTATCTATCCAGAATTGTTAGTTTGCATGGAGTCCCTAAAACCATAGTTTCTGATCGAGGAACCCAATTCACCTCAAGATTTTGGAGATGTTTGCACCAAGCCTTGGGAACCAAATTAGCCTTCAGCACAGCTTACCACCCTCCGACTGATGGACAGACTGAAAGAGTAAATCAAATACTTGAAGATATGTTGAGAGCCTGTGTTCTAGCCTATGGAGCCAAGTGGGAAGATTGTCTGCCTTTCGCAGAGTTTTCCTACAACAACAGTTATCAAGCTAGTTTGCAAATGGCCCCATTTGAAGCTCTATACGGAAGAAAGTGCCGTACCCCTTTGAATTGGTCGGAAACCAGAGACAGTCAGATATTTGGACCTGACATTCTGCAAGAGACTGAAGAGAAGGTTCGCATGATTCGTGACTACCTCAAGGCAGCCTAGTCTAGACAGAAGAGCTATGCCGACAAAAGACGTAGAGAACTGACCTTCCAGATTGGAGATTTTGTGTATCTTAGAGTATCACCTCTCAAGGGAATGCAAAGATTCCAAGTAAAGGGAAAGCTTGCACCAAGGTATATTGGACCCTTCAAGGTACTAAGCCGCAAAGGGGAAGTGTCATATTAGTTGGAAATGCCCCCTGAATTGTCTGAAGTGCACGATGTCTTTCACGTGTCGTTACTTCGGAAATGTCTTGAAGTGCCGGAGAAGCCAGAAATCTTCAAGAATATTGATCACCGTTCGGTGGACATCAACAAGGATTTGACCTATCGTGAAGAGCCTACCCGTATCCTCGAGGAAGCTTATCGAACCACTCGAACCCGAAGCATCAAGTTTCTGAAAGTTCAGTGGAATAATCACACCGAAGATGAAGCTACTTGGGAACGAGAAGATTACCTTCAGAAAGAATTTCCCAATCTTTTCAGTTCTTAGTTAGTGAATCTCGGGGACGAGATTCTTTTTAAGGGGGGAAGATTGTAACAACTCAGAAATTTGTAATCCATTTCCTATTAATTAAAGTGCCAAATTTTGGGACCAACTAAAACTTTTTATCTATTATTGCATGTATGCATGTATTTTTCCAATATAAGTATTTCATGATTTCATGTGTGTTATTATTTGTTGTGCAATAGTTAGTGAATTCTAACCTAACCAACAGAAGCAATTGAGAAGAATTATAAGAACCAAAGAAACAAGAAACAAAAGAAAGAAGGAAAAAGAGAAGAATAAGATGATCTAGAAAATCTTATTGACTACCCTACTTTGAACACTTAGAATAAGAAATCTGTAGCTCAAGCAAAGGTTGAGCCAGCTAGTTGAGCTTGACCAAGTTATATACTAACTCAACCAAGAAGTTTCAAACCAAAATTTAAAGTGTAACTCAACACAAACATCAGCCAAACTTTGAATCTGAAACAGTGACAATACCAAAAATTTGAAATAAGATTTCTGCAAAACTTAACATTTCTTTGTAACAAAAATATGACTGGAAACCTTGGTCAATATGCTGATCACCCAAAGTGGAAATTTTCAAAATTTCGAATTTGAATCTCTTGCGGGCATTTCGTCGAACACCTGGCAGATGAAAATCGAGCAAATCATGATCACTGTGAGGATCACTGTTGCCGTCCGTCTCAATCCTGTAGCCATGCTCCTGGACACCTCCGCGGTCGACCCCAGCGCCCTCTGCCCCGACCCAAGCCGTGCGACATGGGAGGAAACGGAGGACAGCACCCGGACCCCCCCTCTCTTCTCCTTCTTCCTCTCTGCAAGCTCCCGACCGCCGTGCCCTCGCCAGCACCGACCCACCGCACTCCGCGGCCGAGACAACCACCCCCCAGCACGCAAGCAAGGCCGTCGAGGCCGGTGTCGCCCGTGCACTTCGCCAGCATGCCCTACGCTGGCCCCCTACTGGACGCCCTCGCCTTCGCCGCTCCGGCCTATAAAAACCCCCGCCGATCAAACGAACCAACTCGTCCCGCTCCTAGCTACCTCCCAGACACACTCACTTCACCCTGCTCGCTCTCGTTCGACGTCGCCATCCCCGCCGGCGAGGTACTGGACGCGGAGGGTGCCGCCGCGTTCGACCTCCCTGGAGCAAGCCGCCGCTGGGAGTTGGTGGCGGAGCATCGTAGGAGTCGATTCCGCCCATCGCCGTCGAGTTCTACTTCCTCTACGCGCGCTGCCGTCGCCGTCGTCGTCTTCACTGCTCGCAGGTGAGCTCCACCCTCTCCGTCGAGCACGATGACTGTGAGCCGTTAGATCTGGATCGATCGGTAGCGTACCGGTTCGGGGAAGTTAAGTGACCTGACGGGTGGGACCCCCTTGTCAGTTTGTTTTAAAACAAATCCTGCCCGGCGTGAATCGTTTTCTGGGCCGGCCCGTTCGGGTTTAGTTTGAAATCAGCCCAGCTAGGTTCGAATTTGGTCTGTTTTGATTTTTATTTATTTCCCGCCCGTTTGAATTAATTCAAATAAGTTTCAGATATGATTTTCAAACTTTAATTCCAAGATATTTACAAATCCATTTCTAGCAAATGAATATGCGTTGGAAAGCTTATGAAATGCTCTACACTATAGAACTGGTTAGAATTCAATTTGAGTTAGGAATTTAAATAAATAAGAATACTTGACCATAGCTTTATTAATCATAGGAAAATTATAGAAAATTATTTAAACCTCCTAAAATTTTGAAACTTGATTGGTGAACTTACTAACTAACTCCCCTACTATTTAGTCAACCTTAATTAACTCAAATCTTGTTAGTGGTACCCATTTAGACCCTAATCCAATCATAGTTGGTAGCATAAAATGATAGATCTCTATGGCACACTTAGAATTAGTTTTTGCCCTCATTACCAATCCACTTAATTAAACCCTCCTCACTTGAACTAGTCCAATTATCCTCAGTTCAATACCAATGCTTGGAAATTAAACCACCTATGGTATTGGGGAGAAAGATCTCACTTGTGCACTTAATAAAAACTTGGAAGAAAAACTTGCAACCCAATTCTATAAACTCCACCATGAATATTATTATTTGAAAACAAGTTTGTGTGTGTGAAGTGATGTTAGCATTGTATGGTGATTGTGTGTATTGTGTTTATTCGTTATTAGACGCTAGTGTTGCGGAGGAGGATATTGAGGGGGAATATTATCAAGAAGAAGAAGAATACCCCGGACACTTTGCCAACCAAGGCAAGCCATCTTTTGAATCATACTCCAAATGCCTAGTTTTACTACTGCATTCTACTTATTTTAAGTAAATTGCATGATTGAATTGCTAGAGTAGAATGATAGAGGTATAGTAATATCTTGCCTAGCAAGAGCATCAAGATGAGTTTATCCAACCATAGTTTAGTGGTATCATCACTCCATGTAGTTGCTTAGTCGCTAATAAAATTGGTGCTATCTCTAAGAGGAACCCCATTTTTAACTTGGTGACTTGAACTTGAAAACTTGAATTGGGAACCTCTCATACATGATGATCTTATGAAGGAAAATAATATTGACTAAGAACTATGGAATGTATTTGCTAATTGATAATAAGTGATGTACCATGTTGTAACGCCCCAAAACCGGCACCTTGCAGATGATAGCAATCACGCCACAATCTACATGATGTCGCTTTGGAAACGCACCACCAAGCGACTCGTGCACATTGGAGCGTGCACGTGATGCGGGTGGAATCGAGTAGCAACAGTTACACAAGTTCACGATGGAACCCACAAAAGAATACATATATAACCACGAAGACTCCATGAGTCAAAATATCCAAATATACATACAAAGATCCAAATCATACAAAAAAGCAAATAGCATCCGAGTACGGATAAGAATACAAATGGGCCTAAGAGGCCTGAAGATAAACGATGGCGTCCAAACCCTGCTCAGGCCAAGCCGGAAGGGTAACCTTGCTAACGTCGTCGCTCCCATACCTGTCAAAAGCGTCGGGCCAAAGGTTGCCGAACAAGGAGGGAGAAAGAGAAAAAGGGGAAAAAATGAGGGTGAGTACCGAGGCACGTACTCGCGAGACTGGAATTCAGCTGTGCTCGCCTACAGGCTATATGGTGGACTTAGCGGCAACAAAAGAACTAAACTATAGAGACACACTATAACTTCCGTCTAAATAGATTAAGATAAGAGAGCACATAAAAGAACCAACTAGATACTAACACCAAACATAACCCAGCCGATGAATCACCTCCCCGTGACCAAACGAAGAAGCAAGTATCAAAGGCACTCACACAGTTATCAAGTTTTATTGCAGGTTTATTGTTGTAGTAGTGCTAACTTACTACACAAGTTTATTAGTATTGAAAGAGCAGGTGCAAGTTGTTCTATGATCGAGTAGTATAGCTCCAAGTCGTCCATAACCGCGGACACGGCTTTTCGAAAAGATTTAACCCTGCAGGGATGCCCAAATGTACCCAAACGCACGATCACTCCTTAATGCCTACGATTAACACACTTCCAATGGTGTGCTGGCAGGAGGTCACGACTCGCACTCTCCTTCACTACAAACAAGTCCAGGAAGCCACCTAACTAAGTTTAACCCGAATCGAGAGTCCGGCCGAATCTCTGAGACGGACCTAGCTGTTGCGGAGACGGCTTCCGAGGCCCGGCTCCACCCACGGGAGACAACCCTCTTCGGCATGCGATAAACGCTCATGCCGCATAACCTATGCGTGCATGCAGAAAACAAACAAGGGGTTACAAGGCACCCACGGCTTCCCCCAAAGTAAATCGGACCATAAGATACAAGAGCTGCATGCACGCAAGAACCAAATGGAAAACCTCAAACTAGTTGTGGCCACTGGACAAGTGTGTAGATTCCGGCAGTGATTGAGGGGAGGCCCGTAAACGTACCCACGCTTGGTTAGAGCGCTCAGTCTCAGAACAGTTCATGCGATCTCGGGGTCCTAGGGGACACAAGTGAGCCGTCGTAAAACTGGCAAAATGACTCACCGATGCCTCTGCTTAATTCAATTTTAAGTATTAACATTAAAGTAAGCCATGATTATCTCCAACAACATGTATCCATAAAGTAGAGCAAGTGATAACTTTTCCCAACCCGATAGAATAAAACCACTTGAAACAACATGAACATGCCTACGACTCGCAAGGCCAACTCAAACAACAAGCACACGGTTAATAGGATGTATGAAAGGTTCTACGGCTTTGCTTTGGATAACATGTGGATAGGACACGTGACTCGAACAAAGCATCGCGACACAAGTCTAGAATGTAGAGCTAGCGAGAGCAAAAGTATTAAATGGGTAGAGAGAAAAGGGCTCGCCTGAAAAGATGGCCGAAGAACACCCGAAGAACTTGTCGTTGCTCACATCACCACGAAGCGTCCTATCCGGGAAGAAGCAAATCACTACAACAAACAACGGATGCAACTTACTACTACGGCAAAAGAATCGGCATGATCATGTGAAGCATGTATGCATGACATGGCAATTATGATGCAATGCAACTTATCCAAATTAAACGGAATAGGATTCCGACACACACATATATGGTTCAAGTTATTTTACTACACGGCAATTTAAATATTGATTAGCATGGCAAAGACAAGATATGGGTGAGCTACACAAAATTAAATGAAGTGGTGAAACCATAATTGGTATCTCACAATTACTTCATATGTTACTTAATAGTTATAATGCAAACTATCACGGCATAACATGATGCGATATGCAAACAAGCATATGGATGAAAAATTCAGATTAGTCACATTTTTCTGATAAACTTTTATATAAAATACGTTTCATTCCGAGTTACGGATTGAAAGATAGGAATCAAACAAAATTTGCATATTTGCAGTAATTTTCAGGGGGAAAAAAAGGGAAAACTGGGCCGGACCTGAAGCCTGATTGGCGACGGATAATGGCTGTCGCGCGCCGGCGACGGGCTACTTTGGGCAGATCTGGGCCGAGGCCCAACAGGGACGCCGGATCTGAACCAGAAAAAGAAAGGGAAAAAGGCTGAGTTTTGCTTTCACTGGTATTCGAACCAGGGATCTGCAGGGAGGAGCTCAAAGCGCTTACCACTGCGCTGCTGCTTCGGATTAAGATTAGAATGTGCGCACGGCTTTAAGAAGTATCAAAGGGAGTAGGCGAGCTTGCAGCTCACGGCCATGTCGGACGCACCTGCAGAGATGAACGGGAGTTGAAGCTGGGAGCTTGGTTTAGAACAAAGTAGGACGTCTTTTGATTTGACCAGACTAGAAATCCTAAAGCTAGGCAACAAGTATACGCACATGTGGCTGGATCGATTCTCCCTGTGCAAAAAGAGTTAGCTCAATTAGAACTGAAACTGAACGCGAGCGGACAGTGTCGAACAGCTGCAGACAGAGATGTCCCCGGATTTGGGCTGCAAGCACCATCGAGGTCCAGGGGGCATCGGGGACGAGGGCCTGGGCACCGGAGGCGCGCTCTGATGCGGTGAACCCAAAAGGCCAGTCTTTGGAAGCTACGGTGCCATCAAATGGCGCCGGCAACATGCACCTGCGAGAGAGAGCAGCGGTCAACACCGGCAGACCAACTGGGAGGGGAGAGAGAGGGCATGGAGAGGTCACGGAGGTGCGGAACTTCACCAGAAGGCCGATGGAGGGCTCGCCGAGATCGGGGAAGCAGCAGAGCAGCCGGACTTGTCCGCGATGTGCGACGGCCGTAGGAGGAAGACGACGACCATGGCGTTGATTTAGAGAGCCCCGGCTTGATTTTCTTTGCCGAAAAGAACCGCGGTGCCGAGGCGGAACTCCTGGTGTCGTCGGTTTGGCGCGAGGTGTTCTAGAACGGCGAGGCCATGGCGGGGAGCGGAGGGGCGCTCGGGAGCTCGAGAAGAAGAAGAAAAAGAGGGGAAACAGATGGGGGCCGTGGTGGCGGCGCATAGTGGGAAGAGGTGCTAGGGTTTGCTGGGTTGCCTCAGCTGGGGATTTTATGGGGGGGGAAAGGTGGAGGAGGTGGTGGTGCTCGGTGACGTCGGCAGAGAGGTTCACGCCTCCTGCGTGCCCTCTTGGAGAAGACGACAGAAAAAACGGAAATTGTGGTATCGGGTTGTTGGACTTAGAGGAAGGTGGGCCGGCTCGGGTCAGGTAAAGGATGGGCTTCTTTTCTTCTCCCTTTTTTTTTCTGAGTTCTTCTCTTCTTCTTTTTGCATCATCCTTTTAGGGAATAAAAGAGAGAGAGAGGTTCGAAGGAGATTTCAAAACATATTTTAAAACAGTTCAAATTCCCTAAAACATTTTTATTGCTATAGTTTTAAGCTTGAATTAAAATAAGAAAGGAAGGGGAAGATTATTATAAAACCATACAAGCAAAATAATAAAATAGGTTTTAAGAAAACTAATTTAGATTGACAAAAACATGCAAGATGACAATGCATGATGATGCATGATGTCACGATGACGTGAAAAAGAAAATAACAATCAATTCTAATATTGGGGATTTTTCTGGGTCGTTACAATCGACACCACTAACAAGGGATCTCGCCCCGAGATCCACACTCGTGTAGGGGAGGAGAGTTGGTTAAACTATCGGATCTTCACGCGTCATGTTGAACTCCGCGACACCACTAACAAGAGGTTTCTTCTCGACACCACCAACAAGGAATTCTTGCTCACGTTGATGATGATGAACTTCCGAAGAACGGACCTAGTAGGATAAAGGCAAGAGATCGTCCACCCACGTGGAAACCTATAACTCAAGAAGTAGACAAGAGAGAACTTAAAACTCGAAAAGGTAAGAGGAGAGAAGCATCAAGGTAAGGAGAAAAAAATGCAGAGCTACTCAGAACTATCCAACGCATTTTTAGCAAAATAGTTTTGACACTAGACTCAACAACGTCCGTTGGCAAGGTTATCCTACAGGCGGACTAGACCCGTGGGTATCGAGAAAACCTGTGGCTCTGATACCACTTGTAACGCCCCAAAACCGGCACCTTGCAGATGATAGCAATCACGCCACAATCTACATGATGTCGCTTTGGAAACGCACCACCAAGCGACTCGTGCACATTGGAGCGTGCACGTGATGCGGGTGGAATCGAGTAGCAACAGTTACACAAGTTCACGATGGAACCCACAAAAGAATACATATATAACCACGAAGACTCCATGAGTCAAAATATCCAAATATACATACAAAGATCCAAATCATACAAAAAAGCAAATAGCATCCGAGTACGGATAAGAATACAAATGGGCCTAAGAGGCCTGAAGATAAACGATGGCGTCCAAACCCTGCCCAGGCCAAGCCGGAAGGGTAACCTTGCTAACGTCGTCGCTCCCATACCTGTCAAAAGCGTCGGGCCAAAGGTTGCCGAACAAGGAGGGAGAAAGAGAAAAAGGGGAAAAAACGAGGGTGAGTACCGAGGCACGTACTCGCGAGACTGGAATTCAGCTGTGCTCGCCTACAGGCTATATGGTGGACTTAGCGGCAACAAAAGAACTAAACTATAGAGACACACTATAACTTCCGTCTAAATAGATTAAGATAAGAGAGCGCATAAAAGAACCAACTAGATACTAACACCAAACATAACCCAGCCGATGAATCACCTCCCCGTGACCAAACGAAGAAGCAAGTATCAAAGGCACTCACACAGTTATCAAGTTTTATTGCAGGTTTATTGTTGTAGTAGTGCTAACTTACTACACAAGTTTATTAGTATTGAAATAGCAGGTGCAAGTTGTTCTATGATCGAGTAGTACAGCTCCAAGTCGTCCATAACCGCGGACACGACTTTTCGAAAAGATTTAACCCTGCAGGGATGCCCAAATGTACCCAAACGCACGATCACTCCTTAATGCCTACGATTAACACACTTCCAATGGTGTGCTGGCAGGAGGTCACGACTCGCACTCTCCTTCACTACAAACAAGTCCAGGAAGCCACCTAACTAAGTTTAAACCGAATCGAGAGTCCGGCCGAATCTCTGAGACGGACCTAGCTATTGCGGAGACGGCTTCCGAGGCCCGGCTCCACCCACGGGAGACGACCCTCTTCGGCATGCGATAAACGCTCGTGCCGCATAACCTATGCGTGCATGCAGAAAACAAACAAGGGGTTACAAGGCACCCACGGCTTCCCCCAAAGTAAATCGGACCATAAGATACAAGAGCTGCATGCACGCAAGAACCAAATGGAAAACCTCAAACTAGTTGTGGCCACTGGACAAGTGTGTAGATTCCGGCAGTGATTGAGGGGAGGCCCGTAAACGTACCCACGCTTGGTTAGAGCGCTCAGTCTCAGAACAGTTCATGCGATCTCGGGGTCCTAGGGGACACAAGTGAGCCGTCGTAAAACTGGCAAAATGACTCACCGATGCCTCTGCTTAATTCAATTTTAAGTATTAACATTAAAGTAAGCCATGATTATCTCCAACAACATGTATCCATAAAGTAGAGCAAGTGATAACTTTTCCCAACCCGATAGAATAAAACCACTTGAAACAACATGAACATGCCTACGACTCGCAAGGCCAACTCAAACAACAAGCACACGGTTAATAGGATGTATGAAAGGTTCTACGGCTTTGCTTTGGATAACATGTGGATAGGACACGTGACTCGAACAAAGCATCGCGACACAAGTCTAGAATGTAGAGCTAGCGAGAGCAAAAGTATTAAATGGGTAGAGAGAAAAGGGCTCGCCTGAAAAGATGGCCGAAGAACACCCGAAGAACTTGTCGTTGCTCACATCACCACGAAGCGTCCTATCCGGGAAGAAGCAAATCACTACAACAAACAACGGATGCAACTTACTACTACGGCAAAAGAATCGGCATGATCATGTGAAGCATGTATGCATGACATGGCAATTATGATGCAATGCAACTTATCCAAATTAAACGGAATAGGATTCCGACACACACATATATGGTTCAAGTTATTTTACTACACGGCAATTTAAATATTGATTAGCATGGCAAAGACAAGATATGGGTGAGCTACACAAAATTAAATGAAGTGGTGAAACCATAATTGGTATCTCACAATTACTTCATATGTTACTTAATAGTTATAATGCAAACTATCACGGCATAACATGATGCGATATGCAAACAAGCATATGGATGACAAATTCAGATTAGTCACATTTTTCTGATAAACTTTTATATAAAATACGTTTCATTCCGAGTTACGGATTGAAAGATAGGAATCAAACAAAATTTGCATATTTGCAGTAATTTTCAGGGGGAAAAAAAGGGAAAACTGGGCCGGACCTGAAGCCTGATTGGCGACGGATAATGGCTATCGCGCGCCGGCGACGGGCTACTTTGGGCGGATCTGGGCCGAGGCCCAACAGGGACGCCGGATCTGAACCAGAAAAAGAAAGGGAAAAAGGCTGAGTTTTGCTTTCACTGGTATTCGAACCAGGGATCTGCAGGGAGGAGCTCAAAGCGCTTACCACTGCGCTGCTGCTTCAGATTAAGATTAGAATGTGCGCACGGCTTTAAGAAGTATCAAAGGGAGTAGGCGAGCTTGCAGCTCACGGCCATGTCGGACGCACCTGCAGAGATGAACGGGAGTTGAAGCTGGGAGCTTGGTTTAGAACAAAGTAGGACGTCTTTTGATTTGACCAGACTAGAAATCCTAAAGCTAGGCAACAAGTATACGCACATGTGGCTGGATCGATTCTCCCTGTGCAAAAAGAGTTAGCTCAATTAGAACTGAAACTGAACGCGAGCGGACAGTGTCGAACAGCTGCAGACAGAGACGTCCCCGGATTTGGGCTGCAAGCACCATCGAGGTCCAGGGGGCATCGGGGACGAGGGCCTGGGCACCGGAGGCGCGCTCTGATGCGGTGAACCCAAAAGGCCAGTCTTTGGAAGCTACGGTGCCATCAAATGGCGCCGGCAACATGCACCTGCGAGAGAGAGCAGCGGTCAACACCGGCAGACCAACTGGGAGGGGAGAGAGAGGGCATGGAGAGGTCACGGAGGTGCGGAACTTCACCAGAAGGCCGATGGAGGGCTCGCCGAGATCGGGGAAGCAGCAGAGCAGCCGGACTTGTCCGCGATGTGCGACGGCCGTAGGAGGAAGACGACGACCATGGCGTTGATTTAGAGAGCCCCGGCTTGATTTTCTTTGCCGAAAAGAACCGCGGTGCCGAGGCGGAACTCCTGGTGTCGTCGGTTTGGCGCGAGGTGTTCTAGAACGGCGAGGCCATGGCGGGGAGCGGAGGGGCGCTCGGGAGCTCGAGAAGAAGAAGAAAAAGAGGGGAAACAGATGGGGGCCGTGGTGGCGGCGCATAGTGGGAAGAGGTGCTAGGGTTTGCTGGGTTGCCTCAGCTGGGGATTTTATGGGGGGGGAAAGGTGGAGGAGGTGGTGGTGCTCGGTGACGTCGGCAGAGAGGTTCACGCCTCCTGCGTGCCCTCTTGGAGAAGACGACAGAAAAAACGGAAATTGTGGTATCGGGTTGTTGGACTTAGAGGAAGGTGGGCCGGCTCGGGTCAGGTAAAGGATGGGCTTCTTTTCTTCTCCCTTTTTTTTTCTGAGTTCTTCTCTTCTTCTTTTTGCATCATCCTTTTAGGGAATAAAAGAGAGAGAGGTTCGAAGGAGATTTCAAAACATATTTTAAAACAGTTCAAATTCCCTAAAACATTTTTATTGCTATAGTTTTAAGCTTGAATTAAAATAAGAAAGGAAGGGGAAGATTATTATAAAACCATACAAGCAAAATAATAAAATAGGTTTTAAGAAAACTAATTTAGATTGACAAAAACATGCAAGATGACAATGCATGATGATGCATGACGTCACGATGATGTGAAAAAGAAAATAACAATCAATTCTAATATTGGGGATTTTTCTGGGTCGTTACACATGTGAGCCAACCATTACCGTACGACCACATTACCCCTAAATGGGAAGGGGCTTAGTCCGTAGCTTGTTCACCCTAGTATGGGAGGTCTTGTATCATCCTTTATAGAAGTGCACCGTGCGCGGGTACTTCTGAACCGAGTGGAAATTCCCTTCATCCGGCACTCCGGAGCGGGCAAAACTAGAGGCGCCGGAATGGGGTTTCCGTATTCTGGGCTCTAGGGAAGGATCCTGTACTAGATTGAGCAAGTGAAAGAGTTTGTTTGATTATCTGAACCTCGCATACTTTGTGTATGATGAACCGTGGATTCTCCCGGCAGATGTATCGAATCTTGTGGGTAGAGTGTACCCCTCTGCAGAGGTTTCAAACTATTCGAATAGCCGCGTCCTCGGTTATGGATAGTTGGCAAACTGTACTTGAATTTTGTCAAGAATGATAATAACTTATGGTGAGCTTGGTGAATGACATGACTTGACTTGACATTGATTTTGACACACTTGAAGTTCCTCTTTAGATTGAACTTAGAGAACCAAACCTCTTTTCTATAAATGAACATTCATGGGAAATAAAACTAGCTTTTGCAACTAAACTTAGTGCTTAGTCCACCATATCAACCTTGCATATCTACTTTATCATTTCATTTATAAGATGGTTTGCGAGTGCATCCAATGTACTCACGGCTGTGTCCCTGGCTATCAACTTGGCCAGACTATGGGGAGGAGTATCAGGAGGAAGGGTATGAAGAAGAGTATCAGAACTAAGATCTTCTACTGAGTCGCCATTGCCTGTAGGGTGAAGGCATGGACCCGAAGACGTTATTTCCGCTGCTATATTGTGTTGTAATATGAACTTGGTCTCTATGACCATTGTATTTGAACCAGCGTATTGTATTGTCTATGGAACTGGTTACCAACTATGTTATGTATATCACAACAATGATTCTGGGATTGTGGTGGAATACATAACGGGCACTTCGAATTTGTGATAAATTCGGGGTCGTCACATGCTTGCTGTAGACAATGGCGATAGTCGGAGAGCTTACCGAGAGGAGGCTGGTGACAGCGGATGGGCGGAGACGATGCAGTTTGCCCGCGGGGAGTTGAGAGAACGTAGGGGACTCAGAATATCTTGCATGCAGCCGCCTGGTCCTCTTCCCGGCCGACATCGACCACACAGACAAGCGGTGGCTCCGGCGAGCTTCAAAGAGCGTCGGCCAGCTAGTTCTGCGCGGAAAAGAGAAGCGACTGAGTTTGGGAATAGGGGTGGGGAAGCTTGGCTCAACAATGGCGAGCGAGGAATGGTTGCAGCGACCTCAACTATCTCCTCCTCGGCCGAGCTCCGAGACGAGCTCCCGCTCGCTTCCTTGCCGGACAGAAAAGGGGACGGAGTAGCTTTACCCTACGAGTGTTCTAAGAGAGAGAGGAGGGCTAATGGAGTGGTTTTTGGATGGGACAGGGGCTCGGGTGTCCTTAAAAGGGCTGGGCAGTGGCACACGCAGCCGGTGAGCATGGGTTCGAGAGCAGGATGTGCACAGGAGGTATTGGGCAGGATAGCGGCGGCATTACGTGCGCCGTGGAGTGATGACTCTAGTGCAAAACACTGAGAGGAAAGGCGCAGACTGGATCATCCATAACGCGACCATAACTGAGCGTGCACGAAGGTGTTTGATTATGGATACGAGGCGGTTAGTAGACGAGGGAGTAAGATAGTCACTGAATCGGTGTCATGGCACGATGCCTCATAGGTTTAGCGATTTGTGGGGATTCGGGTGCACCGACGGTTCGGTAACGGGTCGGCAGCCATGGTCATGGTGACCACGGGGTGGTCGAGAAAGTTAAGTCAGCGGGAGGGGTTTCTTTTCCTCGGGAGCGTGCGTACGGCAAAGAGAGTAGACATGACGTCTCACTGGCACAGCCTCGGGAGTAGGCGAGCTCGTTTGCGTGCTATCCAAATTCGGGCCGGCCACCGAGAGAAGGAAGAAGAAAATGGGGAGCGGGTTTAGCTAGCAGGTGCCTCTGAGAAGTGGGGTTGAGTTGGTGAGTTGGACAGAGGCTAGGTGCTGATTGGGGGTCCAAAAATGAGAGGGAGAGGAAGGGAGAGAGAGGGTAAAATCATTGCAAGATTAGCATCGGGTCTCACCTAGCTCTCCAAATGAATCAGACAAGCAGGTTACTATAGCTCAGTCAGCATGTTCAGAGGTGTGAGGGTGGTGCTGGTACTCAGTGTGCTTCACCTTTGATTCATTATATAGAAAAGAGAAAGGGAGAGAGGTGTAGAGAGGCCTTTGGGATTTAGGTCAAATTCAAATGACATTTGAATTTGTTGGGGAGATGCAGGTAGGGTTGATATGATTCAGAGGTGTGAGTAAAATATATATAGAGAGAGAGAGTAGGAAGAAGAAGAAGTAGTCCAAGTGGCATGATATTTGATCACCAAAAAAAATTGATTCTTAAAGTTTGGTCGAAATATAGCTGGAATAAAAAATAAAAAAAAGAAATTGAAAATACGCAATAATGGTTTTTGGGTTCATAGGATTCTACAAGCATCAGAGTTAATGGTAGGATTTAACCAAAGTCATTTGATGCTCAAGAATGCAAGAAATGGCATAGTTGCCATGAATATGTATTTTGCAAATTAGGAACAATAAGGCAAGGAAATAGTTTTATGGAAATATCTTTTAAGATAAAAAAATAAAATAAAAGAAATGATAGAACACACTTTCCCAACTTAAGTTGAGAAGGATTTTTTTAGAACAATCAGCAAAATCTTGAAATGATTTTGTAGAAAGAAGAAATAAAAAGGATGTTAGATTTTAAAGAAAAGAAAATAGCCATATAGATAGCTAAGCTAGAATTTATAAAATAGGACAAGGACTGAGCTAAAGTGATGTTGGTTGAAGTCTAGAGCAATGGTATAGGTTCTATAAAAACTAGAACTTGGGGTAGGGAAGAATAGGTGATAAAAAGGTCACTGTTTTGATTAGGGCCAGAAACAGGATCAATTTAATTAGTAGATGGCCCCAAATGACCAAGTGGTAGTGGAGAGAATGGAAGATCATATGACAAACACGAGTTCTAGGTAGGTGCATTGCCATGGATAGAAAGTCTGAGATTAAGACAAGTCTCCTAAGATTGAATCTGTTAACAGAAGGGAAGATAGTGCTAGGTTTTGAAATTTGGTCAACTTTGCATTTTAACTTGCCTCCTCGATACCTATTGACTTCTCTTGGATGCTATTAGCAAAATAAACTTCTACAAGTATAATAAGGACTAAAGGAAGTTTCTTCAAGCAAAGCAATCATGCACACAAAAGGAAGTCAAACAAAGTCAAATGCAGTCAATCACAGTTAAAATCGTGCAGCAAACATCATAAGAGCAAAGGTCTGAGCAAGTGCTCAATAATGAGGATGCCATGGTGATGTTGAAAAGAGCTTCAAGGGAAAGAGTAAGGCGTTGGTAGATATTTTTAGAAACAAATGGAGACATAAACATCTCATTTGTAAAGTTTTCTCAAAGGTATTTGAAAACCATTTTCCAAAGGTTTATAAAATAGTGGTATTATAAAATAGTGGGATCACAACACTATGTCCCTGTAGGTTTTAGAAATACTTAGTTTTGGTAAAGCCCTTGTTTTAAAATAGGTCTTGGCTCCTGTTTTTGGGAAATTAAAGTATTTTGAAATAAGGGAGGTGCCAAGATACTTTGTTTGGATAAAAAGCTAGAAGCACAAATGGTGGCATGATCTCAAGAGCACACTAAATTTATTGGTTCACAAGTTGGTTCAACAATCAACTCTAATAGACAAGATCAACACAACAATCAAGGCAAACATTCATGAAATTTTATCAAGAACTAAAAAGTTTTTGTTGGTCCTCATTTTTGCCTCACTAAACTCTACCTAACCAAGGTTAGAAAAAGATGGGGTGTTGCAGAATACATCCTACGATGAGCCAAAGCGTCACATAGTTCTTTCAAGGAAAAGAAATATCGTGTGAGTTGAGGATAAGACAGACATGTCAGAAGATTATAAGAAGTTCGATGAAATTCCGCCCTTCAGAGTGAATATTGACCCAAGCATCGCGTTAAATGGTGAAGATACTCCATGGTTACGACCGAAGCGATCCTAATCAAGGGAGATACGCGAAGGGGGGTTCATGGCCTCCAAGGCATTTTAGGTCACCATATGTATTAAATGTACGAATTTATGGCAAACATCGAACATGATAGCTCATTTTGTGAAGGTTTTTTTTGTGATGTTTGTAATTTTCCAAGTTTCATATTTTCCTTGCAACTATAACACATAATATGACACCACGCGAAGGTTTCACATTGTTTGGATTATTTTTAAACTTTTTTATACCTGTTTGAAATTATATTCAAAACGGCGGGCATGAAGATTCATAGCCCGGGGTTGCGTTTGGATTATTTTGATATGCTATAAGTATTTTTCAGATTTTTAATTATTTAACAACATTTTATGGAATGTTGATCATATCTTCAATATGGAATAAGGCGGGAACAACCAAAAATTTAAAAAACATTTCAAATGCCCCTTTAGCACCGGTCCGTGGTTCAAACCGGTGCTAAAGGGGGTGGCGGTGCAGTGCCTAGCCAAAGCACCTTTAGCACCAGTTCCTGTTACAAACCGGTGCTAAAGGTTGGACCTTTAGCACCGCTTGGTGGCTTCAACCGGTGCTAAAGGGTCTTTAGCACCAGTTGAAGCCACCAACCGGTGCTAAAGCTCCCTGCTTTATAACCGCCCGTCTCTTTCCTCTCCCGCATCACAAAAACGCCTAAGTCCCTGCGCTAGGAGCTTTCAGATGTCGTGCCCGATTTTTCCGTGCCACCGACGATGCCGCGCCCGCTCGCTGCCAATGCTCGCGCCGCGTGATGGCTAGTTGATGAAGGAGATTATTCTTCTTCGTCCCCCAGCAGCATTCCTTGTGCGTGGTGAATGACAAGTCCGTTGGGAACCCCAAGAGGAAGGTGTGATGAGTATAGCAGCTGGTTTTCCCTCAGTTAAGAAACCAAGGTTTAATGTCGGTCAAGAGAGGAGAGACAATGACGACTGAAGGTGATGCGGACTAGTTTGCGACAGCAGCGGACAACTGGCGCCTCGTCCAAGTTTGCTTGCTAGCTGCAACGTGGAACCTGCACACACACAAACAAATACTTTGCTCCCAACTTACGATGAGGTTGTCAATCTCACCGGTTTGCTTCAAACAAAGGTTATGAGTGTATCGAGTGGAAAACAATATAGTATGCGAGTAAAGTAAACAGTACGAGTAAAGTAAACAGGTGATAGCAATATGATGGAAATAGGACCGGGATCCACAGTTCACTAGTGGTGTCTCTCCATAGATAAAATAACACATGCTGGGTAAACAAATTACAGTTGGGCAATTGATAGAATAGAGATAACATGATATGTCAAGAAGATCACTATGAGATTTATTCTGGGCATTACAACAAAATACATAGACCGTCATCCAACTGCATCTATGACTAATAATCCACTCCCTGGGATATCAATCCGAACACCCTAGAAGTATTAAGTTGCGAACAACAGATAATTGCATTAAGCAAAGTGTGTAATGTAAACAAAGCATATGCCCTTGAGCATATGAATGTTGTTTTCTCCCTAGTAGCAACAGCACATCGACCACCTTAGAGGTTTCTGTCACTCCCCCAGGTGAAATAGAGACATGAACCCACTATCGAGCATAAATACCCCCTCTTAGAGTCACTAGCAACTACTCGGCCAAGATAGCTACTAACAACGGAGAGCATGCAAGATCATAAACAACATAGAGATAACAAAAGATATAATTCAGTACAGCAACTTAATCATAAACACCAATATTCATCGAATCCCAACAAACCAAACATGTAGAATTACATAACGGTGATCTCAATCATGTATGGCAGCTCATGAGATCTAAACATGAAGCACATAGTGGAGAAGACAACCATCTAGCTACTGCTATGGACCCATAGTCCAAGGTAGACTACTCACTCATCGCTCCGGAGGCAAGCATGGCGATGAAGGAGACCACCGGTGGCGATTCCCCTCTCCGGCAGGGTGCCGGGAAGAGCTTCTAGACCCTCCCGATCTTTGGGTCGATGGCGGCGGCGGATCACGATGTATTCTAGAAAACTGATCGGGGCCTTAGGTTTTTCTCGTCGGGTGGTATTTATAGGCGAAAGGGCGATGTCAGAGGAAGGGCCAGGCGGCCTCACGCGGTGGTGGCGCAGGCCAGGGGCTGGCCACGCCACCCCTGTGTGTGGGCCCCTGGTCCCTCGCCTCCTACTCTCCTTTGGATCTCTGGAAGCTTCCGGGTAAAATAAGACTTCAGGAACTTGTTTCGTCCAATTCCGAGAATATTTCCTGTGTATCACTCTGAAACACAAAAACAGCAGAAAACAGGGAACTGACACTGTGGCACTTCGTTAATAGGTTAGTTCCGGAAAATGAATAAAAATGCCACTAAGTTTAATGAAACAATAGGCAAATGGTGTAAAAACAAGCATGGAGCATCAAAAATTATAGATACGTTTGAGACGTATCAAGCATCCCCAAGCTTAACTCCTACTCGTCCTCGAATAGGTAAGTGATAACAAAAGAATAATTTTTGAGGTGACATGCACCTACACAATCTTGATCATATATGTAAGCATTGGTGAGCTGGGATCAATAGAACTTAAAACATGGGCATGAAGATATAATCATGACAATAAGAACTTAGCAACCATGTTGTAAACATGCAAATGAACACAAACAAAAGATCATGAAAATGAAACAATGAAAGTCAAACGTGTGTTCAAATCATAAGGAAAAACATACAAAAGGTTTTCAGCTTGTCCTTCAAAGAGAGCAAAACATAAATGCATAGGACACCTTCAAGTTTAAGAGGGCGACTAGATACAAATAATTTAAGAACAAGTGAAACTAACAATATGAATCAATCAATGAACTTTGGGACAATGCATATCACACTAAGAATGACAACTATGCTCTCTTAATGGTGCATAAAGAAAGAAGGTGGTGACTCAACATAAAAGTAAAAGAAAGGCCCTTCGCAGAGGGAAGCAGTGATTGCAAGTTTTATAACCTTCAAAAATTATGGTACTTACCGGCTTTGAGCTCTCATTGCCCCCATCGTAAGCATCTTGAATGGTTAAAGTTAATGCGAGAACAATTATGATGCATATGCTTGACAAATCATAATTTGAAAACCTCGTGCCCCGTGAATACGAGTACCCAAACCTCATGCTACTTTACTTAGAGTCCCAAGCAAGGCTCTTGTCATTGTAAATATATGCATATCATTGAGAACCGCCAATGGGGTACCTCCGTGCCCGATGACATGGAACAAGCCCACACCAAAATGACAGGACAAGCAGACAATGAACACCTTGACATCTCTTTTATTTGCCTTTGTTTAGCTTTTTATTGTGAGATGCGTCGTCGAATGTTCACCATGGGTATGCTGCAAATTTCCACCATGAATTATGCATGGCTTAGATTGGCGGTCCGGCGTTTCCCTAACACATATACAAACTCCATGATCCCTACAAGATTCCCAATTCATTTCACACCGCGGGCATCCATAAACAAAAGATCACGATATCAACTCAAATAAGAAGTGCAATGTTGAAAGCTTGCCCCATGACAGCATGGATGGGCTAGAATCCAACTTACAACTTGCAAGCATAACAACTCAACATAAGAGACCACAATTTCAAATTTTTAAGAACATGAAAAAGTAAAGTGTGCCTTCCGGTTCGTGAGAGCTTTACTGACCGAATTTCGCATAACACTGGTAAGAGTTTAATTTGAAGAGAAAATAAAAGCAAGTCAAATTTACTTGGAATAGCAAATTGCTAGTAGGTATGTATGGTGGACACTTTGGAAAACTTTGCTTTTAGGAGTTGGATGTACAAGTAGAGCTCATACTCAGTACAAGGCGAGGGCTAGCAAAAGACTGGGAGCGACCAACTAAGAAAGCAGTAATGGCCATAATCATGCAAAGCGACAAAGCGACATTAAAAGAAGCATAAGATGGCATCAAAAGTCAAAAACTAAATGATCATGAATGCTATTGGCGACTTTGTGAGAGTCTAACATGTGTGAGCATGTGCCAAGTCAACCCAAATAAAGCATCAAGGAGAAAACCAAAATAATGCTTCCATACAATAAAAACAACGCATGATTTTTTCAAAGGCTCATTAAGCAATCTCAGTTATTTGAGACAAGTCATGCTACAGCAAAACCACTAAGCATACTATCAAAAAGGCATCAAGCATGACATGAAAAAGCCTAAGCCGCAGTCTACACAAGCTCCTTCTTGTACCACTATTTTGCACAAAGCTTTTTCTCTTTTCCAACACCATTTGAAATTTTTAAAGACACCTCTTTTGATGAAAACCAATAAAGATCAGAGGCAAAAATACACCTTGATGAAAAGATATGACAAGATCTGAACGCAAATCAAGGCGAAAACAAAAACCAAAAGCAGTAGCAGAAAAAGAAGAACGCATCGATGAACGATAAGAGTGAAAAACTGAGCGTTCTTGCAAATGAAAATGAGTACATCTCCTCCAAAGAAAATTTGTTGGGGTCCAACCATTTATTGCAGAAAACGAACAAACTAAACCAACTAAGAAAACTAAAACAACTGACGCTCCAAGAAAAATACATAGTGCATGAAGCAATAAAAATATAGTGTTTTGAAAGGTGACCTGATTTTTGCCGATGAAGAAGGGGTGCCTCGGGGGCATCCCCAAGCTTTGATGCTTGTACTTCTTGGATATTTCTTGGGGTGATGCATGGGCATCCCCAAGCTTGAGCTTTTGTCCATTCTTCAACTCATCTCATCATTCTCCAATCCCTACACTTGAAAACTTCCTTCATACAAAACTAAACACAATTCTATTAGCAACATTAGTGCAAGCATAACATATAATCAATCCTCTATTTGCTTCAGGTTTCAACTCAAAACCACCACATATATATCATATACTACTGTAGCAACCTCCCCAAAAGTTCCATGATCAAAAGAACTCAAAAGAAAGCGATAAAGTGGCAAACACAAATATTGGCAGAAATCTGTCAAAACTGAACAGCTGACAAAGGTCGAATTTTTTAGGGATTTTCTGTTGCTCAAATCAAAAAGTGTTCAACTAAGAAAAGTTTGGATATAACCTGGGGCATATGCACAAGAAATCGCAGGTCCAAAAGATAAACAGAGAATTTTCACGAATTTTTACGGTGCAGCACCGAAAACAGTTTCAGGACAGCAACATCCCCAAATCTTTACCTCACTCAAATTAGAGGCTTCTCTTGGCACGAAAACGAAATAAACAAGATAAGGAGCGGTCATTACAGTAGTAATGACTTCCAAGACTCAAATAAAAGAAAAAGTACTGAAAGTAAAATCATTGGGTTATCTCCCAAGAGTGCTTTTCTTTAACGCCTTTGAGCTAGGCGCAGAAAATTGCGAATCAAGTAATATCAGAAGAAGCATTAAGATCAACAGCTGAGGTCTTATCAATAAGGCATTGTATTTCATCCACATATGTTTTTGAAGACCCTTTGTGATCATGCTTTGGTACACTATTCTCATCAAAAAGATTTTCAGGACAAATCCAGGCAAAGTTATTTTCGAAGGCTTCACTCAATCCCAAAAGCTTGCAAGGTATAGGTATCTCGGTCCCCTCATCATTAGTATCAATAACCTTTATAGGTGAACCAAGTTTATTAAAACGTTTAAGAACTTTCCTAGCTTCAACAATGACATCCTTAAATTCTAGGCGCAAAGTTTCCAAGATAAAAGCTTTCTTTTCGGGATCCTCAATTTCATGAAGCTTAAGGAACATATATTGCATAAAAGGATTAAGACTAGCAAACCTAGTTTCCAACATGTCAATTAATATAACAGAAGCAACTTCAATACTAGGAGCAAGCTCAACCCAAGACTTTTCCTCATCTTCCTCATGCATACTAATGTGATTAAAGAACTCCTCAATGTTACTTTTGCCAATAATCGAACCACTACCTACTGAGAGGTCCTCCAGAACGTACTTAGGGATCAACATGATAAACTAAAGGTAAAGAAATAACAACTACCAAGGATTCTAATTTTTTTGGGTTTTTGATAAAAAGCAATGCACGTAAAATAAAATAAAGTAAAGCAAAACAATAACAAAGTAAAGAATGTGTGTGCGAAGAACTCCCCTCGCAGAAGTCTTCTCTTCCTCCCCGGCAACGGCGCCAGAAAAACAGCTGATGGCTAGTTGATGAAGGAGATTATTCTTCTTCGTCCCCCAGCAGCATTCCTTGTGCGTGGTGAATGACCAGCCCGTTGGGAACCCCAAGAGGAAGGTGTGATGAGTATAGCAGCTGGTTTTCCCTCAGTTAAGAAACCAAGGTTTAATGTCGGTCAAGAGAGGAGAGACAATGATGACTGAAGGTGATGCGGACTAGTTTGTGACAGCAGCGGACAACTGGCGCCTCGTCCAAGCTTTGCTTGCTAGCTGCAATGTGGAACCTGCACACACACAAACAAATACTTTGCTCCCAACTTACGATGAGGTTGTCAATCTCACCGGTTTGCTTGAAACAAAGGTTATGAGTGTATCGAGTGGAAAACAATATAGTATGCGAGTAAAGTAAACAGTACGAGTAAAGTAAACAGGTGATAGTAATATGATGGAAATAGGACCGGGATCCACAGTTCACTAGTGGTGTCTCTCCATAGATAAAATAACACATGCTGGGTAAACAAATTACAGTTGGGCAATTGATAGAATAGAGATAACGTGATATGTCAAGAAGATCACTATGAGATTTAATTTGGGCATTACAACAAAATACATAGACCATCATCCAACTGCATCTATGACTAATAATCCACTCCCTGGGATATCAATCCGAACACCCTAGAAGTATTAAGTTGCGAACAACAGATAATTGCATTAAGCAAAGTGTGTAATGTAAACAAAGCATATGCTCTTGACCATATGAATGTTGTTTTCTCCCTAGTAGCAACAGCACATCTACCACCTTAGAGGTTTCTGTCACTCCCCCAGGTGAAATAGAGACATGAACCCACTATCGAGCATAAATACCCCCTCTTGGAGTCACTAGCAACTACTCGGCCAAGATAGCTACTAACAACGGAGAGCATGCAAGATCATAAACAACATAGAGATAACAAAATATATAATTCAGTACAGCAACTTAATCATAAACACCAATATTCATCGGTTCCCAACAAACCAAACATGTAGAATTACATAACGGTGATCTCAATCATGTATGGCAGCTCATGAGATCTAAACATGAAGCACATAGTGGAGAAGACAACCATCTAGCTACTGCTATGGACCCATAGTCCAAGGTAGACTACTCACTCATCGCTCCGGAGGCAAGCATGGCGATGAAGGAGACCTCCGGTGGCGATTCCCCTCTCCGGCAGGGTGCCAGGAAGAGCTTCTGGACCCTCCCGATCTTCGGGTCGACGGCGGCGGCGGATCGCGATGTATTCTGGAAAACTGTTCGGGGCCTTAGGTTTTTCTCGTCAGGGGGTATTTATAGGCGAAAGGGCGATGTCAGAGGAGGGGCCAGGCGGCCTCACGCGGTGGTGGCGCGGGCCAGGGGCTGACCGCGCCACCCCTGTGTGTGGGCCCCTGGTCCCTCGTCTCCTACTCTCCTTCGGATCTCTGGAAGCTTCCGGGTAAAATAAGACTTCAGGAACTTGTTTCGTCCAATTCCGAGAATATTTCCTGTGTATCACTCTGAAACACAAAAATAGCAGAAAACAGGGAACTGGCACTGTGGCACTTCGTTAATAGGTTAGTTGCGGAAAATGCATAAAAATGCCACTAAGTGTAACGAAACAATAGGCAAATGGTGTAAAAACAAGCATGGAGCATCAAAAATTATAGATACATTTGAGACGTATCACCGCGCCCACCTGCGCCCACTCGCACCGCGCCTGCAGCCCACGCCGACGACGCCGCGCCCGCTCGCCGGCGACGCTCGCGCCGCGCCTCCAGCCCACGCCGAGCCCCTCGCCGGCGGTTCCCTGCAAAGGTTGGAGAAGTTTTTTTGAGTTATTCTATGTATTTTAGTTATTTTAGGTTTTTTTATTACTTTAGTTATTTTAAGATTTGTTAGTTAATTAGGTAGTTATTTTAGGTATTTTATTACTTTACTTATTTTAGGATTAGTTAATTAATTAGTTAGTTATTTTAGGATTTGTTAGTTAATTAGATAGTTATTTTAGGTATTTTATTACTTTAGTTATTTTAGGATTAGTTAATTAATTAGTTAGTTATTTTAGGATTTGTTAGTTAATTAGTTAGGTTTCTAGAAGTTTTTATGAGTTATTTTAGGATTTGTTAGTTAATTAGTTAGTTATTTTAGGATTTTCGGAGTTATTAATTTGTATCATATTTTTTAGTTAGGGTTAGGGTCCCTTAATTAATTTAGAGAAATACAAATATGATTTTTTAGTTAGGGTTAGGGTTCCGTTATAAAATGGGGATGTTGGCCGGGCGCCGGCGCGGTGGGGAGGGAAGACCTACTCTTCCCCCACCGCGCCGGCGTCTGGCCAATGCCCCCCTTTTTTGGTCTCGGTATAGGCATTATAATAATTTGTAATAATTCTTTGCAGAAACTAGGGATCTCGGAAGAGACGAATTCCAGGAAAATATTATCGAGGACATCATCCGCGATAATGATGACGATGTCACCTCATTGTTTCTAAACAACTCCGGTGAGGGAGATGAACAAAACCGTAGAGATGGCTCCAATGAGGGAGAAGGTGCCAGTGAGGGTGGAGGTGTCGGTGAGGGAGAAGGCGTCGGCTCCGACAAGGGAGAAGCCGATAGCTCCGATAGAACCTTGAATATTACAAAGTCCAGCGAGGTAGATGTGTATTAATAAATTAAGCCTCTGCTGTATAGATGGATTATTTGATTTGTGTATATACATATATTAAAGCTCTTTCTTCTTTTAGCCCTCTGGATCGAGCCACTCTTCTGTAAATAAAAGAGGTCCGGCCATAAGGTTGGAAGAACATGAAAGGTACCGGATAGAAGAAATCGGTGAAGATAGCGAACCGATTGCTCCCGTGGCTCACGCAAGTAAATTTACAAGACAATGTGGAGTTCTTGTTAGGAACAACATTCTGATCACCATTCGAGAATGGAAGAAGACAAAGATGGAACCAGTTAACTATGTCTACAAGAGATTGAAGAATATGCTTTGGAAGAAGCTCATGGTTAATTTTACCCTACCGGTGGCGCCAGAGGTGGATCGAAATAAGGTGGATCCAAATGAGGAGGATCCAAATGAGGAGGATTCAGATGACGATGATCGTCATCTAAATATCATAGAGTGGAAAGTCAAGAAGTGGACTCTTTCGAAGATGGCACTACAAATCAACAACTGGAAGAAAAGATTGTACAAGGAATTTGTCGACAAAGAAAAGACTCCGGTGTTCACTAGAGCATATGAGAAGATAAAAGACCACTGGGATTCATTCGTGGAGCACAAGACTTCGGAGGCAGCTAAGAAAAGGTCAGAAATAAATAAGAAAAATGCTGCTAAAAATAAGTATCACCATACTATGGGGCAAGGAGGCTACAAGTCTGGCAAGCCTAAGTGGAAGAAAATGGAGGATGATCTAATTGCTAAAGGGATCGTTCCGGAGACATTGAAATAGAACGATCGGTCAAGGGATTGGTTTTACGGGCATGGAGGGAAGTTGGACTCAGAAGGAAAGTGTGTGACGAGGTTCATCCCCAGCAATGCCCATGTCGAAGGGCTTTCGATCTGGGAAGCATATTGGGGACCTGGCGAACTCGATGGCGATCAGACGAAAGCAAAGGAACACAGGTTTTACCCAGGTTCAGCCCCCTCGAAAGGTAAAAAGGCCTACGTCCTGCTTGTCTGACTTTGTATTGATGATGTGGTGATGATGAAGGTGGTACAATGGCGGTGTAGATGAGATCTAGCCGAAACAGAGAACTCTAAGTAATTGAGCGCTCCGGCGTGAGGTGGGTGGAAAGTGTCTAGCGTTTCGAGACCTCCCTCCCAGCCTTTTATATGTGAAGGCTGGGTCTCAGGATTGTTCTCCAAGTTGATTACAGGTCGGATCAGTTAGAATAAACCCTAATCGAGTTCTATTCGGCTAAGTCTCCCTCTTCGAGCCTCTATCTTGTGCGCCAAGTTTCATCCCTGGGCCGCGCTAGACAGCTACCTTGATGGGCCTCAAGAACCTTCGAAGAGAGACCTTTCCTGGATCGAAAACCAGGTAGGCGAATATCGGGGGCCCATTTGTCATTCCTTCGTCAGTACCCCCCGAGTGCCTGGGATAGCCGAAGACTATGGCAGGGACTCCACCCAAACATCTTCTCAGCCGCACCCGATATGCATACCTGGTCTGTAAATCGCAAAAATAGAGAGCATTCGAGTAATTCACTTGTTAGATATGAGATTTTTGAGCTACGCTCATGCAGAGCCTCGAAAGTGCTAAGTCAGGTTTGCAG
Source organism: Dactylis glomerata (assembly GCA_007115705.1). Lineage (NCBI taxonomy): Eukaryota > Viridiplantae > Streptophyta > Magnoliopsida > Poales > Poaceae > Dactylis > Dactylis glomerata. The sequence goes on from QXEO01000339.1 coordinate 7,858,682, forward strand.
AGGGATGCGCATAACCGGCCTGAGACTCACGCCGGATCTCAGTTAATTGCATAGCCGCAAAGACATTCGGTTAGCTTACTCAGATTCGAGTCCCCCGACTCGAACCCGCGTGGGCTGGCGCTACCCCGACCTGAGCCGCGTTGGACTTACCAGGTCGAAGCCCAGTTCATTTGTGAGGCACCCGATGCGTCCATTGGTGCAAACTTCATACCGTAGGTATGGAAAATTTCCGGCAGAGCGCGCTTGATACGAATACTGGGCCATCCAGTGTTGCAAACCGTGGACTTACCTTCGTATTTGACATACGGCATCCGAACTGGTATATTGCCACCAAGATTCGGGAATGTTGATTGAGGAGCGTTGATAGCTCGGAAGAAAGGTTCAAAATGATGATTCGAAGGTTCACAATTCGAGCTCGAATTCTTGATACGTCTCAAACGTATCTATAATTTTTGATGCTCCATGCTTGTTTTTACACCATTTGCCTATTGTTTCGTTACACTTAGTGGCACTTTTATGCATTTTCTGGAACTAACCTATTAACAAGTGCCACAGTGCCAGTTTCCTGTTTTCTGCTGTTTTTGTGTTTCAGAAGTGATACACAGGAAATATTCTCGGAATTGGACAAAACAAAAGCCAGAAGTCTTATTTTTCTCGGGAGCATCCAAACATCCGAAGAGAGGAAGGAGAGGGGCCAGAGGCCTCCCTCACAAGGGGCTGGCGCGGCCCAGGCCCTGGCCGCGCCACCCCTGTGTGAGGAGGCCCTGGCTGCCCTCTCGAGACGCCCCTTCGCCTATAAGAAGCCTCGGGACGGAAAACCCTGGGGGATTCGACGATTTTTCCAGAACAGTTCCGCAGCTCCGCCGCCGTCGCCGACGAATTTCGGGGGACAGAAGTCTCTGTTCCGGCACCCTGCCGGGACGGGGAAGTGCCCCCGGAGCCATCTCCATCGGTCTCCATCGCCGTCTTCGCCGTCTCCATCGACCTCACCGCCATCTCCATCAACCTTGCTGTCTCCTATGATGAGGAGGGAGTAGTTCATCCCCGGGGCTGAGGGCTCTACCGGTAGCTATGTGGTTCACCTCTCTCTCCCATGATGTGATCTTTATGTGATCGTGAGCTTTGTATCATGTTGAACAAGTACATGTTATTATTCAGATATTTTGTGTACTCTAGTGATATTATTAAAGTAATCTATTCCTCCTGTTATGGTGTAACGGTGACAGTGCGTGCATCATGGTGGTACTTGGTTTAGGCTATGATTGTGATCCCTTGTGGATTATGAGAATAATTATTGCTATGATAGTATTGAGTGATCTATTCCTCCTTTCATGGTGTAAAGTTGACAGTGTGTGCACCATGTTAGTACTTGGTTTAAGTTGCAATGATTTCTATCTTGAGTTGCGATCTGATTTGTTTATCGCTATGAGTGGTGTTTGTCAAGTACTTGATGAACTTTAAGGGGTGCTTCTGTAGCCACTACGCGATGATTAGTGTTATTCAATAGGAGAGTAATTTAGAGTACCTTAGCAAGAGAAGTTACTTGTTCATTCATGTTATATTGTTGGGAGTGTGTCCACTAGTGAAAGTATGATCCCTAGGCCTTATTTCCAAGCATTGCACACCGTTTACTTACTATTTTATTACTTGTTTGCTTGCAGCGATATTTATTTCACATCACGTTTGCTACTTATAATCATCTATACCACTTGTATTTCACTATCTCTTCGCCGAACTAGTGCACCTATACATTTGACAAGTGTATTGGGTGTGTTGGGGACACAAGAGACTTTCTGTATCGTAATTGCAGGGTTGCTTGAGAGGGATAGCTTTGACCTCTAACCTCCCTGAGTTCGATAAACCTTGGGTGATCCACTTAAGGGAAACTTGCTGCTGTTCTACAAACCTCTGCACTTGGAGGCCCAACAAGTGTCTACAAGAATAGAAGTGCGTAGACATCAAGCTCTTTTCTGGCGCCGTTGCCGGGGAGGTAAGGTAAAAGGTACTCGCATCCTCCTGTGTGAGTGCTCGGAGTTATTTCCTTTAGATTCTGCAGTTACATCTTTTTGTTTCTTGTTTTTATTTTCACTAGTTAGGCTTAATGGAAAACAAAGAGTTCTTTAGTCTTTTTTCTGAGTTTAGATTTGATGAGAAAATTGAAAATCCTTTGGAGCCTATTTCGCATAGCAATGTTATTAGTACGAATGCTTTGAATACTGTTAATGCTAATGCTATAGAAAAGTCTAAGCTTGGGGAAGCTGGTTTTGTTGAGTATGATATTTTTAGTCCCCTAGCTTTAGTGGAGAAAGTTTGCTCTGATGATATTTTATCTCCCATATGCGATGTTTCTAATGATGCTTGTGCTCCTCATCCTTTTGAAATACCTATGAAAATTGTTAGGCGTGTTATGGATAACTGCTATTTTGGAGATGGAACTGTCCATCCTGGTGATCATTTGCTTTTTATACATGAATTATGCGAGTTGTTCCAGTGTGCAGGTATTTCAATGAACCAAGTTAAGAAGAAGTTATTCTCTTTGTCACTGAAAGGCAGAGCTGAGGAATGGTATCGGCTGCTTGAAGATGGTCCATCTATTGGCTGGGAGGAAATTGTACCTCTCTTTTATTCTAAATTCTATCCTCCAAGTGAGATCCATAAAGATCGTAATCAGATATATAATTTTTGGCCTCACGAGGGAGAAAGCATTGCCCAAGCGTGGGGAAGATTGAAGTTACTAATGCATAAATGTCCTATTCATGATCTTCCCCGTAATATTGTTATTAATAGTTTTTATGCAAGGCTTTCAGGATATTACAAGGACTATCTAGATGCATGTTTTGATGGGTCTTTCACAAGCAAGGATGTCAACACCAAGTGGGGTCTGCTTGAGACAATTCAAAACAATATTGAAAGTTGGGATAGCGACAAAGGTAAAGGATCAGGTATGAATTATGAGTTTGATTGCATTAAGTCTTTCGCTGAAACTGCTGATTTTCAAGAGCTTAGTGCTAAATATGGTCTTGATCCTCAAATTATGGTTGATTGCTTTAAAGCCTTTGCTTCCCATATGAATGTTCCTAAAAGAAATGGGGACGTGTATCATGAACCTTTTAAGGACACTTGTATAGAAAGTGATATTGTTGCTGATGATTGCAATAAACATTCTCAAACTTCTAAAAGTACTATTTCTTATAAGCATGTTAATTTTTGTGGAGTACATAGACCTTGTGAACAGAGTTACAACAAGGAAGATTATTGCATCACCCACGCAAATGAAGAAACTACTATGTGGTACAAGGATATAGGTGAGATCGGTAAAAAGGTTTGTGAGCTTTATCCTTTTCTTTGTAAACATTGCGATGACATAGGTCATTTTAATTTCCAATGCTCAAACCCTAATAGTTACTCTTCTAGTACCTTAAGTTTGTATTGTGATGACAAGATTACTCCAAATCAGCATGATGAGCTCACTTTGTTCTTGGCGTGTGACGAGATATCTAGAAAAATTGCTTTGATAGATATGAATGATGTTGATATTAATAGCACCCTTCGTGGTTGTCATCTCTATTGTGCTAAAGATTGCCTTGCAAATACTTACATTCAGAATCTTATAAAACTTGATATTTTGCCAAGCTATGACAGGACTGATAGATGTTTTTATCTTATTAATAGAGAGGAGGAATCCTCCAAAGTTTCTTCTGTTGTTTCTGTCAGCAAGCCAGATTATGTAGAGAAGATGCCTTTCCCTCCTAAAGAATATGTGGAGAAGATGCCCTTCAAGTCTCTCCCTCCTAAAGGAGAGAGTAAGAAGAAGAAGAAGAAGAAGAAGAAGAAGAAGAGGAGTAAGAGGCGAGAGGACACGGTATCTTCCCTTAAGCTTTATGATCCTGCTATAGATTATGATAATTCTGATTGGGATGATGTTCCTATGCCTGTTACCTATGTTAGTGATCATGATTGGGAAAAGCACTCCACTTTTGATATTGAAAATCTTTTTGGTACCAATTCTAAGGTTAATAATTGTTGTACCATTAGTGCTATCCATGTTCCTTCTTATGATGATATGTTTGATGAGTATGCTTTGCGACATAGTAGTTCTCTAGCTTGTGATGATGAGTATAATGTTTTCAGTTCACCTACTTTTGAGGAGAAAAATAGTTATGATTATAATATGCCTCCTGTCTTTGATGATTATGGTGATGAGAATAATTATTCTGTTGAATCTGCTCCTACTACTATTGTTCATGTGGGGAGTATTAATCCTTTTATGCATGTGGCTCATGATAGAGATGTTTTATGTGATAGTTATATTGTTAGTTCTATTCATGATGCTACTGAAAGTTATTATGAGAGAGGGAAACATGGTTTGATGGATCTCAACAATATTGAGTTTCCCCTCTCTATGTTGCAATTTTTGAAGTTTTGCTTGTTTTGCCTTCCTATGCTTTCTGCTTTGCGCTTTCATGACTTGTCTCTCTACAAGACTATTTTTCATAGGAAGTGGTTTAGATTTAAATGTGTTTCATACATTCTTTTTGATGCTCTCTATTGCTTTAAGTTCCTATATGGCGCCTTTGCTTCAAGCTCTTATATAGCGCCCACATGAGCATCTTTGCAAATTACTGCGCCTAGCTCAAAGGCGTTAAAGAAAAGCACTCTTGGGAGATAACCCAATGTTTACTTTTCAGTACTTTTTCTTTTATTTGAGTCTTGGAAGTCATTACTACTGTAATGACCGCTCCTTATCTTGTTATTTCGTTTTTGTGCCAAGAGAAGCCTCTAATTTGAGTGAGGTAAAGATTTGGGGTTATTGCTGTCCTGAAACTGTTTTCGGTGCTGCACCGTAAAAATTCGTGAAAATTCTCTGTTTATCTTTTGGACCTGCGATTTCTTGTGCATATGCCCCAGGTTATATCCAAACTTTTCTTAGTTGAACACTTTTTGATTTGAGCAACAGAAAATCTCTCAAAAATTCGACCTTTGTCAGCTGTTCAGTTTTGACAGATTTCTGCCAATATTTGTTCTTGCCACTTTATCGCTTTATTTTGAGTTCTTTTTGATCATGGAACTCTTGTGGAAGTTTCTACAGTAGTATATACTTTATATGTGGTGGTTTTGGGTTGAAACCTGAAGCTAAAAGAGGTTGAATATATTTTATGCTTACACTAATGTTGCTAATAGAATTGTGTTTAGTTTTGTATGAAGGAAGTTTTCAAGTGTAGGGATTGGAGAATGATGAGATGAGTTGAAGAATGGACAAAAGCTCAAGCTTGGGGATGCCCAGCACCCCAAGAAATATCCAAGAAGTACAAGCATCAAAGCTTGGGGATGCCCCCGAGGCACCCCTTCTTCATCGGCAAAAATCAGGTCACCTTTCAAGACACTATATTTTTATTGCTTCATGCACTATGTGTTTTTATTGGAGCGTCAGTTGTTTTTGTTTTTAGTACTAGTTTAGTTTTGTTTGCTGCAATAAATGGTTAGATCACATCATGTTTCTTTTGGAGGAGATGAACTCACTTTTCATTTGCCAAGAACACTCCGTTTTCACTCTTATCGTTCATCGAGTGTTCTTCTTTTTCTGCTACTGCTTTTGGTTTTCATTTTCGCCTTGAGTTGCATTCAGATCTTGTCGTATCTTTTCATCAAGGTGTATTTTTGCCTCTGATCTTTATTGGTTTTCATCAAAAGAGGTATCTTTAAAAATTTCAAATGGTGTTGGAAAAGAGAAAAAGCTTTGTGCAAAATAGTGGTACAAGAAGGAGCTTGTGTAGACTGCGGCTTAGGCTTTTTCATGCCATGCTTGATGTCTTTTTGATAGTATGCTTAGTGGTTTTGCTGTAGCATGACTTGTCTCAAATGACTAAGATTGCTTAATGATCCTTTGAAAAAATCATGCGTTGTTTTTATTGTATGGAAGCATTATTTTGGTTTTCTCCTTGATGCTTTATTTGGGTTGACTTGGCGCATGCTCACACATGTTAGACTCTTACAAAGTCGCCTTTAGCCTGCATGATCATTTAGTTTTTGACTTTTGATGCCATCGTATGCTTCTTTTAATGTCGCTTTGTCGCTTTGCATGATTATGGCCATTATTGCTCTCTTAGTTGGTCGCTCCCAGTCTTTTGCTAGCCCTCACCTTGTACTGAGTATGAGCTCTACTCGTGCATCCAACTCCTAAAAGCCAAAGTTTTCCATTGTGTCCACCATACATACCTACTAGCAATTTGCTATTCCAAGTAAATTTGACTTGCTTTTATATTCTCTTCAAATTAAACTCTTACCAGTGTTATGCGAAATTCGGTCAGTAAAGCTCTCACGAACCGGAAGGCACACTTTACTTTTTCCTGTTCTAAAAAAATTTGACATTGTGGTCTTTTATGCTGAGTTGTTATGCTTGCAAGTTGTAAGTTGGATTCTAGCCCAGCCATGCCGTCATGGGGAAAGCTTTCAACATTGCACTTCTTATTTGAGTTGATATTGTGATCTTTTGTTTATGGATGCCCGCTGTGTGAAATGAATTGGGAATCTTGTGAGGATCATGGAGTTTTTATATGTGTTAGGGAAACGCCGGGCCGCCAATCTAAGCCATGCATAATTCATGGTGGAAATTTGCAGCATACCCATGGTGAACATTCGACGACGCATCTCACAATAAAAAGCTAAACAATATAGCAAATAAAAGAGATGCCGAGGTGTTCATTGTCTGCTTGTCCTGTCATTTTGGTGTGGGCTTGTTCCATGTCATCAGGCACGGAGGTACCCCATTGGCGGTTCTCAATGATATGCATATACTTACAATGACAAGAGCCTTGCTTGGGACTCTAAGTAAACTAGCATAGTTTGGGTACTCGTATTCACGGGACACGAGGTTTTCAACTTATGATTTGTCAAGCATATGCATCATAATTGTTCTCGCATTAACTTTAACCATTCAAGATGCTTATGATGGGGGCAATGAGAGCTCAAAGGCGGTAAGTACCATAATTTTTGAAGGTTATAAAACTTGCAATCACTGCTTCCCTCTGCGAAGGGCCTTTCTTTTACTTTTATGTTGAGTCACCACCTTCTTTCTTTATGCACCATTAAGAGAGCATAGTTGTCATTCTTAGTGTGATATGCATTGTCCCAAGGTTCATTGATTGACTCATATTGTTGGTTTCACTTGTTCTTAAATTATTTGTATCTAGTCGCCCTCTTAAACTTTGAGGTGTCCTATGCATTTATGTTTTGCTCTCTTGAAGGACAAGCTGAAAACCACTTGTATGTTTTTCCTTATGATTTGAACACACGTTTGACTTTCATTGTTTCATTACCATGATCTTTTGTTTGTGTTCATTTGCATGTTTACAACATGGTTGCTAAGTTCTTATTGTCATGATTATATCTTCATGCCCATGTTTTAAGTTCTATTGATCCCAGCTCATCAATACTTACATATATGATCAAGATTGTGTAGGTGCATGTCACCTCAAAAATTATTCTTTTGTTATCACTTACCTACTCGAGGACGAGCAGGAGTTAAGCTTGGGGATGCTTGATACGTCTCAAACGTATCTATAATTTTTGATGCTCCATGCTTGTTTTTACACCATTTGCCTATTGTTTCGTTACACTTAGTGGCACTTTTATGCATTTTCTGGAACTAACCTATTAACAAGTGCCACAGTGCCAGTTTCCTGTTTTCTGCTGTTTTTGTGTTTCAGAAGTGATACACAGGAAATATTCTCGGAATTGGACGAAACAAAAGCCAGAAGTCTTATTTTTCCCGGGAGCATCCAAACATCCGAAGAGAGGAAGGAGAGGGGCCAGAGGCCTCCCTCACAAGGGGCTGGCGCGGCCCAGGCCCTGGCCGCGCCACCCCTGTGTGAGGAGGCCCTGGCTGCCCTCTCGAGATGCCCCTTCGCCTATAAGAAGCCTCGGGACGGAAAACCCTGGGGGATTCGATGATTTTTCCAGAACAGTTCCGCAGCTCTGCCGCCTGTGACGACCTCAAATTTGATAACAAATTCGAAGTGCCCGTTATGTATTCCACCGCAATCCCAGAATCATTGTTGCGATATACATAACGTAGTGGGTAACCAGTTCCATAGACATTACAATACGATGATTCAAATATAATGGTCATATAGACCAAGTCATATTACAACACAATATAGCAGCGGAATTAACGTCTTCGGCCCATGCCTTCTCCCTACAGGCAATTGGCGACTCACGGAGACGAGCTTAGTTCTGGTACTCTTCTTCATACCCTTCCTCCTGGTATTCCTCCCCATAGTCTGGCCAAGTTGATAGCCAGGGACACAGCCATGAGTACATTGGATGCACTCGCAAACCATCTTATAAATGAAAAGATGAAGTAGATATGCAAGGTTGATATAGTGGAATAAGCACTAAGTTTATTTGCAAAAGCTAGTTTTATTTCCCAAGAATGTTCACTTATAGGAAAGAGGTTTAGTTCTCTAAGTTCATTCTAAAGAGGAACTTCAATGTGTTAAGATCAAGGTCAAGTCATTCACCAAGTCACCATTGTCACTTTTAATCCTGACAAAAGCCAAGTACAGATTGCCAACCGTCCATGACCGCGGACGCGGCTATTCGAATAGTTTCAAAGCCTCTGCAGAGGGGTACACTTTACCCACAAGATTCGATACATCTGCCGGGAGAAATCCTCGGTTCGCTATACACAAAGGTATGCGGCTTTCAGATAATCAAACAAAACCTTTCACTTGCTCATCCTAGTATAGGATCCTTCCCTAGAGCCCGGGGATACGGAATTCCCGCTCCGGCGCCTCTAGTTCTGCCCATCCCGGAGACCGGGTTAGTGAATCCACTTGGTCAAGAAGTATCCGCCCATGGAGTCCTCCCATGAAGATTTAATACAAGACCTCCCATACTAAGATAAACAAGCTACGGATTGAGCCCCTTCCCATATAGGGGTAATATGGTTGTACGGTAAAATTGGCTCCCATGGTACATCACTCGTTGTCATTGAGAAGATATTTCATAGTTCTTAGTCAAGATTGATTTTCTTCCATAAAGCCATTATGTAGGAGAGATCTCCATTTCAGGTTCAAGTCACCATTTTTCAAATGGGGTTCCTCCAGAGATAGCCTCAACTTTTATTAGCGACTAAGCAACTACATTGAGTGATAGTACTACTACTATGGTTGGATAAACTCAGCTTGATGCTCTGGATAACCAAGACATCAATATGCTTCTATCATTCTACTCTAGCAGTTCAATCATGCAATTTACTTCTATCATTCTACTCTAGCAATTCAATCATGCAATTTACTTCTATCATTCTACTCTAGCAATTCAATCATGCAATTTGCTTAAAACAAGTAGAATGCAATATTAAAACTAGGTAGTGGGGGGATATGAATCAAAAGATGGCTTGCCTTGGTTGGCAAAGTGTCCGGGGTTTTCTTCTTCTTCTTGATAATAATAATCCCCTCCAATATCCTCCTCGGCAACACTAGCGTCTAATAACGAATAAACACAAAGCACACCATCACTTCACCAAACCAACAACACACCAAGCACACACTCTTGTTTGCTAACCAAGCACTTAGGTTGCATTGCTATGGGGTTGGATGGTAAGTTTTCCTTCTAAGTTTTTCTTCAAGTGTGCAAGCTAGTTACTCTATTAAGTAGCATAAGTGGTTCACTTGTGCAGCAGTGGAGGTGATTTGGGGTTACTAAGACAAGTTTAAGTGGGATGGGTTCACTAAGTGGATTTGTAAAGAGGGCAATTAATTCTAAGTGTGCATTAGGGCTCTATCATTTTATGCTAACAAATAGGTTTGGGTTAGGGTCTAAATGGTCACACTAATATGGTTTGGGTAGATTAGTGTTGACTAACAGTAATGGGGGTCATTAGTAAGTCCACATTTTAATTTTTATGATTTTTGATGGCTTAAATAATTTTCTAGAAATCTTTCATTAATTCACAAGCTATGGTCACACTATTCATATCCAATTTTATTCTTAACTGATTTTGAAATCTAACCAGTACTATTGGATAGAGTATTTTGTAAGCTTTCCAACGAATATTTATTTGCTAAATTTGGACTCCTAAAACTCTAGGAAATTGAATTTGAAAATACCATTTGAAACAGATTTGAATAAATGAAAAAGGGCGGGAATTTAATTAAAACGAATCGGACCGAAACTTCACTAGCTGGGCCTATTCCGAATGAAACCCGAACGGGCCTGGCCCAGAAAACGTTTCGCGTCGGCTGGGAAAAATAAAAGGGCGCTGACAGGTGGGGTCGCATTGTCAGCTCACTTAGCGTTTCCCGAATCGGTAAGTTACCGTCGGATTGCGATCTAACGGCTCCCGGTCATCGTCTCGACGAAAAGGGGCGGAGCTCACCTGCGAGCAGCGAAGACCGTTCGACGGCGAGGGAGTGGCGTAGAGGAAGCAGGACTCGACGGCGGGGTGCGGAATCGGCTGCGGTGCTCCTCCTCCTCCGATTCCCTGCGGCGGCGAGCTCCCAGGTGGTCTAACGCGGCGGCGCTCCGTGCGTCCAGTACCTCGCCGGCGTGGCGAGCGTCGACGAACCAGAGCGAGCTGGGCTAAGCGGCGATGTCCGGGAGGGAGCTGGGAGTGAGGTGAGTGTCTTCGTTTGATCGGCGGGGCCTTTTATAGGCCGGAGCGTCGGGGACAAGCGCGGCCAGAAGCTCGCCGTTGCGGGGGTCCTGGCGGTGCGTGAAGCTTCCTCCGGTCACGGCGGCCACGCTCGCGTGCTGGGGAGTTACGGGGTCGGCCGCGGGGGACTGTGGGTCGCCTCTGGCGCCTTCACGTTGGTCGGCATCGCGCGGGACAGTGGGTTCCTGGGAGGGGGTCCTGGGTGTGTTTCTCCTTCTCCCTCCTCTTCTCACGGCCTGGGTCGGGCCTGGGGGTGCTGGACTCGACCGAGGCGAGGCCAGAGAGCATGGCTACAGCATTTGGTCGCGCCAGAACAGTGCTGCACCAGTGAAGTTTGATCTCCCCCGATTTGCTGCTGCCAGTGTTTGACGAAATGCTTCCAAGAACTCAAAATTCGAATTTTTCAAATTTGCCACTTTGGGTGCTCATCATATTGGATAAGGTACCCAGACATATTTTTGTTCTGGAGAAATAATGAGTTTTGCAAAAATTTATATTTCAAATTTGGAATGGTCTCTGTTTCAGATTCAAACTTTGGCTCAAGTTTGAGTGAGGTTCTGGTTTGAAATTTTGGTAGATCTTTGTTGGTTGAGTTAGTCCATAACTTGGTTAAGCTCAACTAAAATGTTAAACCTGCAGGTGAGCTGTAGATTTCTTAATATAAGGGCTCAAAGTGGTGTAGTCATTAACAGTTTCTAGATCATATTAACTTTATCTCTTTCTTACCTATTTTTATTTTTGGTTCCTTTGGTTCCTGATATCTTTCTTAGTTGTTTCTATTGGTTCACTTAGAATTATTTAACCAATGCTCAAGCCAAAAGAACACACATAAAATCATAGGAATACAAATAAAGAGAATACATGTATGCATACAATAATGAAGAAAAAAGTTTTATTTGGGTCCAATTTTTGACTCTTTATGTAATAAGACTTGGGTTACAAATTCTGGGTTGTTACACCGCCGTCGCCGACGAATTTCGGGGGACAGAAGTCTCTGTTCCGGCACCCTGCCGGGACGGGGAAGTGCCCCCGGAGCCATCTCCATCGGTCTCCATCGCCATCTTCGCCGTCTCCATCGACCTCACCGCCATCTCCATCAACCTTGCTGTCTCCTATGATGAGGAGGGAGTAGTTCATCCCCGGGGCTGAGGGCTCTACCGGTAGCTATGTGGTTCACCGCTCTCTCCCATGATGTGATCTTTATGTGATCGTGAGCTTTGTATCATGTTGAACAAGTACATGTTATTATTCAGATATTTTGTGTACTCTAGTGATATTATTAAAGTAATCTATTCCTCCTGTTATGGTGTAACGGTGACAGTGCGTGCATCATGGTGGTACTTGGTTTAGGCTATGATTGTGATCCCTTGTGGATTATGAGAATAATTATTGCTATGATAGTATTGAGTGATCTATTCCTCCTTTCATGGTGTAAAGTTGACAGTGTGTGCACCGTGTTAGTACTTGGTTTAAGTTGCAATGATTTCTATCTTGAGTTGCGATCTGATTTGTTTATCGCTATGAGTGGTGTTTGTCAAGTACTTGATGAACTTTAAGGGGTGCTTCTGTAGCCACTACGCGATGATTAGTGTTATTCAATAGGAGAGTAATTTAGAGTACCTTAGCAAGAGAAGTTACTTGTTCATTCATGTTATATTGTTGGGAGTGTGTCCACTAGTGAAAGTATGATCCCTAGGCCTTATTTCCAAGCATTGCACACCGTTTACTTACTATTTTATTACTTGTTTGCTTGCAGCGATATTTATTTCACATCACATTTGCTACTTATAATCATCTATACCACTTGTATTTCACTATCTCTTCGCCGAACTAGTGCACCTATACATTTGACAAGTGTATTGGGTGTGTTGGGGACACAAGAGACTTTCTGTATCGTAATTGCAGGGTTGCTTGAGAGGGATAGCTTTGACCTCTAACCTCCCTGAGTTCGATAAACCTTGGGTGATCCACTTAAGGGAAACTTGCTGCTGTTCTACAAACCTCTGCACTTGGAGGCCCAACAAGTGTCTACAAGAATAGAAGTGCGTAGACATCAATTCTTTGAAGTCACCACTGGGCCGAAAAGGCAATTCGAAGGTCCGAAGTCCGGCCTCGAATATCTTGAAGGCGCTGCTAGCCCGAAAGAGATAATTCGAGGGACCGAAGCCCTGCCTCGAATATCTTGAAGGCGCTGCTGGCCCAAAAGAAATAATTCGAGGGACCGAAGCCCTGCCTCGAATATCTTGAAGGCGCTGCTGGCCCGAAAGAGATAATTCGAGGGACCGAAGCCCTGCCTCGAATATCTTAAAGGCGCTGCTGGCCTCAACGAGATAATTCGAGGGACTGAAGCCCTGCCTCGAATATCTTGAAGGCGCTGCTGGCCCGAAAGAGATAATTCGAGGGACCGAAGCCCTGCCTCGAATATCTTGAAGGCGCTGCTGGCCCAAACAAGATAATTCGAGGGACCGAAGCCCTGCCTCGAATATCATGAAGGCGCTGCTAGCCCGAAAGAGATAATTCGAGGGACCGAAGCCCTGCCTCGAATATCTTGAAGGCGCTGCTGGCCCGAAAAGAGGTAAACCGAATACAATTTCGATCAAAAATTCCCTCGAAGGAGCAGATGTTCAGCGAAAGATAGAGTCGTCGAAAAATTCCACGTATATTCGGATGGCACAAAAGAGAGGGGCACAAAAGACCTCGAAAGAAACCCAGTCGAGAAGCCGTCTGAGTGCAAGGGGTACATACCTTTGAGACTCGAAAGAACTTTCGCCAATCTTTGCCCTTTGAGTCGAAAAGAATCAACCTACCCAAAGAAACGCGTCATCACTGACGATATGCTTCGTCGAGTTGTCACATCATCTTCTGCAGGAATGGCCTGACCCTGCCAGGACTAGACGTATGGTGGGCCCTCCGGCCGCATGTCCCGGCCGTTGACAGAGTTTGACCGCACGTCCCGCGCGTGGGTGAGAATTAACCGGCACAGTCGCCTTGATCACCGTGCGTAGTGGACGCCACGGCAGCCGCGCGCAGACACGTGGACGGCCGGATCAACTCGATCGTTTCCACTTCGTCATGGACGGCTGAGATCTGCCGTAGATTTCCAGAAGTGGAATAAATAACGGTGGCAAGGTAAACAGTCCGTCCCACTCCACCGCCACCGTCTTCTTCCTCGTGCATTGCTCCTGCAGCTCTACTCCCTCAGCTCCATTTCTGCAATCCTTGCTACACCCGGAGATCATGGGCAAGAGGAGCTCCACCACCGCCGGCGCCGCTGCCAAGAAGGCCAAGACGGCCGATGCCGACGGATCCGCCGTTGGCCGCCGGGTCCAGACCAAGGTCGGGAACAAGGAGTTGTCCCAGGACGAGAAGATGGGCCTCCTGAAGAACGCGTCGGCGGACTCACTCGCCGCCGGTCCGGAGATCATTCCCCGGCCTTCTCCTGGATTCCGGGTAATCTTCATCGCCTTCTTGCTGCGGGGTTTGTCTTTTCCCCCGCATCCTTTCCTCCGTGGTCTCCTTTTTGCTTACGGGATTCAGCTCCATGACCTGAATCCCAATTCCATCCTTCACATTGCGTGCTTTATCACGCTCTGTGAGTGCTTCCTAGGGATCGAACCCCACTGGGCGCTGTGGCGCCGAATCTTTGTTATTCGGCATCCTCTGCCATATCAGACCGGCGGTTTCGGTGTTCAAGTGCGCCCAGACGTCGAATATTTCAACCTCCAAATGCCCGAAAACAATCCCGGGTGGAGGACAAAGTGGTACTACGTCAAGGACAAATCCTCCGATGGCGAAAACTTCGGACTCGAGGAATTCCATCCCACCGGCATTCTTCGACCTCGTGTATCTTGGAGACACGAGCTTTCGGACGAGGAGCTGAAGATTACGGGGCCGCTGATGGAGAAGATCCAGCAGCTTCGAGCTACTCCGAAGAAGGAGCTTTCAGGAATCCATCTCATCCGAACCTTCATCGAGCGTCGAATCCAGCTGCTAGCTGCTCGAGCCCACTACATGTGGGATTACAGCGATCGCCGGGATTCGACCCGCATCTCCCAGGACGAGCTGCATGAGGCCGAGATCGACGAGTGCGTACGCACCGTCACAAACATCAAGAAGAAGGATCCTGTGCCGAAAATCTTCGGCGCAGTAGCCTTCAGCAAGGCCTTTCCCCGCACCGAGGTACGACCTTGATCTTAATCGAACGCCTTCCTTATTCCTTAGCTGAATCGACCAGTGTCGAATGCAATCCACATCCCTGTGCAGGTGATTGACATAGCTCGAAGCTATCCGCCCCAGCCCGAGATGGGCGAATATCCGGGGCGTGACTTTGCTGAAGTGCCGGAAGGATCGACCTTCGCCGCTCCATCACCACCGAGGGCCCCGAAGAGACAATGAATTGCGGACGTTGTCGAAGATTCAGAAGACCTCGACGACACCCATTTTACTTCGGGCGATGACGGCAACAGCGCGATCCCCGCTTCGCCTTTAAGCCGCCGACCTCCCCCTCGAACAGAAAAGAAGGTCCTTCCGAAGTTCGGGATCGACGCGTCATAAGTTTTCCTTGCTGAACTCGTACACCTAGCAGTCTTGTTTCGAATTAACCGTTTGGTTTCAACATTGATACTTGCTTTAGATCTTCCACCGGGGAGACATCGACCTGTCCGGGGGATCAGGACCAATATCAAGTCCAACCCCATGATGACGCCCTTGAACAGACCGCCGACTCGCAGGAGAAGGTTGCCGACGTTTCCGCCCCCGAAGCTGCTCTCCTAAAGCCTTTGACTTCTTCCAAGAAAAAGGCGACGGAACTAGAGTTCGTCCTTGTCTCCTCGTCTGGTGGGCCTTCCGGTCCCAACAACCATGTAAGTCCGAGAATTCCCAACTTGCGTGTGTTTGACCATTAGTAGCCCCCGAGGGTAAGTTCAAGTGTTTACACTTGGGCTTGCCCTCCAGACCATAACTCTGAGGTTAAATTTTGCTTTGCCTTCTTTAGCCTGTTGTTAGGGACCTGTCGAGGGTTTGTAGAAGCTTCTTCGCCTTAGAAGAAGAGAACCGAAAGCTGTCCGAGCAGCTCGACGAGACTCGACGTGAGTACTTCCACCTTACTTGTAGAATTTTGCTCTGTATGCTATCCCGCTTCTCTTTCTGATGACATCCTTTTAATGGTTAGGGATTGGAGCCCAGGCTGCTGCTGACAAGACTTCCCTGAAATCTCAGCTGGACAGTCTTGCCACTGAAAATTCGGGTTTGAAGGCTAAGGTCACCGAGCTGAACGATGAAATCGCCCGACTGAAGGTCGAATCGTCTGAACCTTAGGAGCGTGCGAAGAAAAGCTGCCTGGACGCTGAAACGAGAGAAGGAGATCTACACCAGCACCTGCAATCTTCGCTTGAATCCTTGCGTGGTGAGTCCTCGAACTTTGCCTGGATTAATTTTCGTGCCGAATAGTTCTATTGTTGACCTGGTGGTTTGTTATTTCTTGTAGCTGCTGCCGAATTGGACGCCGGAGCCATGAAGGAGCCCGCTGGCATCGAATCCAGTGTCGGCCTTGCCGAACGCCTAAGTCGGGAAGTTGTCAACCTCCTAGCGCGGGTGCGTTCGACGCTTGTTCGTGTTCGGGATACATCTGTACCCGACTCGCTCAGTGACACCATGGCAGGAATCCTTGACGCTCTGGCGGCGAAGGCAGACGGCGAGGACCCGTTATTTGCCGCGGTTCGCCGACAGGTAACTATCAGCTCCGAGTCTGTCTTCTCCATGATGATGATGCACGATGTGGAGTTCGACGCTGACAAGGTCACGAGCACATATCCGAAAGACAAGGATGGACGCGACAAGTCTGCCAGGAGTTATGTTGTCTGCGCTCGTGACCTGGCTGCCCGAATGATGAGCTTTCTGGCTGAGAGGAATGAGAAGCATGCGGCGGCGAGGGATCGGAAGCGTGGCGCATCCGGCGCACCATCCAGCAAGGCTGGTAGTTCAGCGTAGTGCGAGTAGTGCTCCTGATGCCCGCTTATAATTAGCTTCTGTGGTCTCACCCCGAGGGCTGTGATCTTGACTAGAACTTCTTTCTAGTGTAAAACTTGCTCTTTTGTTATGTTAATCTGCTTGACATTTGGCTGCCGAATGCTTGTATGTGATGCCCGACTTCTCGTGCAGGATCCTTCGCTGATTTCTGGTGCTTGGCCTGTTTCGTACGAAACGGTTAACAGTACTTCTGGTGCCGTTGGGCGAAGAACGCCTTCCTCAGGCGAATTGTCGCTAATTCGATCTTTGCGCAACCAACTCCAAAATACGCAGCGTCAACTAAAGACGGTTACTGCCAGGGTCGACGTTGCTCTATCGAAGGCATCGCATGCTGTAGACTGCGAGAAATTTCTTCTCGATGAAATCGAGAATCTTGGAAAATCTCTGAAGTGTGAGTCTCTAGACCTCTTTCACTGTGTATTGTGACTTGAGTGTGCAGGATTTGACCTTCAGCCTCTTTTCGCAGATGTGTGCCTCGATAGTGCTGCCGAAGCCCGGCGCGTGAATGCGCATCTTGTTGCTGCTCAGACACATGCCAATTCTGTTGCTGACAACTTCTGGGCTGATCGGTCAAAAGCAATGAAGCTGACACTTCTTCAAGATAGGATTGCTCAAGCTGGTGTGTTGTCTGAGAGGAGCCGAAGTGCCCTCGCGCTGGTGCATCGGGTGATGTTCCCTTTGAACAATCAGCCCGAAGGCCTGCCGGCATTGCTCGATCGATTCGAGAATGGGAATGATGTGTACTCCTTTGTCCGGGAGCACTTCCGCTGCGGGGCTGTGGTCGCACTTGCTTTCGTGCGTGCTCACTACCCTGAGATCGACCTGGAGCTTCTGAAGACGCTTCCTCCGTCGCCCAGTGGTTGCTATAAGATGGAGCACCACTACGCTGCCTGTAGAGGCACCGGCGACTGTATCGCTCGACAGATTGTCGTCGAAAGTGATCGGCAGAGAGCGAACCAGGGTGTTGCGGCACCATGAACTAGCCATGTGGCTATGTCTGTACCTTCACTCTATGTATGTATTGTGTACATGCGTTGTACTCGTCTGTGGCAAAAAGGCGGAGATCTCGAGCGTAGGTCAGGAGGGCGAAAAGTCCCCAAACATAGGTCGAAAGAACGCAGCCCTCGAACATAGGTCGAGAGAGCGCAGCCCCCGAGTGTGGGCAAAGTCCCCGAGCGTGGGTCGAAAGGCTGAGCCCCGGAGCGTAGGCGAAGCCCCCGAGCGTGGGTCGAAAGGCTGAGCCCCCGAGCGTGGGTGAAGCCCCCGAGCGTAGGCGAAGCCCCCCGAGCGTGGGTCGAAAGGCTGAGCCCCCGAGCGTGGGTCGAAAGGCTGAGCCCCCGAGCGTAGGCAAAGCCCCCGAGCGTGGGTCGAAAGGCTGAGTCCCCGAGCGTAGGCGAAGCCCCCGAGCGTGGGTCGAAAGGCTGAGCCCCCGAGCGTGGGTCGAAAGGCTGAGCCCCCGAGCATGGGTGAAGCCCCCGAGCGTAGGCAAAGCCCCCGAGCGTGGGTTGAAAGGCTGAGCCACCGAGCGTGGGTGAAGCCCCCGAGCGTGCACAGATGTCAAATTATAGGACGAAAAATTTGAACTTTATTGCTTGGTGCCGAAGGCACAATGTTGGGCGCAGACTGCTGCCGACACCTGATTACATAGTAGAGGGGGTAGAGGAGACAGCTTTGCTAGCTAAGGATAGAAGCGGCGCAGCTGCGTGGCGTTCCATGGGTTTTCTACGTCTTTCCCCGTTTTTGGGTTGCGTAGGCGGTATGCCCCTCCTGGGATGACCTCGTGGAAAAGGTACGGACCTTCCCATGGTGGTTCCAGCTTCGACGTGCTTGTCTGCTTTAGGCGGAGCACGAGGTTGCCTGGCTCGAATGAGCGTCCGCGTACCCGTCTGTTGTGGTAATTGCGGAGGCTCTGCTGGTAGACCGCCGATCGAACAAGTGCGATATCTCGAGCTTCGTCTAGCAGGTCTTGGGCGTCTGCTAACGCCTTGTCCGCATCTTCCTCGACGTAGGCGGCGACGCGGGGCGCGCTGTAGCGCACATCCATGGGTAGCACTGCTTCTGCTCCGAAGAGCAGGAAGAAGGGTGTGTAGCCTGTCGAGGAGTTGGGCGTTGTTCGCAGGCTCCATAGCACCGAAGGCAGTTCCTCGACCCAGGCGCCTGCTGCGCGCTTGAGGGGTCGAAGTAGTCGCTTCTTCAGGCCTCCGCATATAAGTCCGTTGGCTTTTTCAACCTGTCCATTAGACTTGGGGTGCGCCACCAAAGCGTACTTGAGCTTGATGCCGAGGTTTTTGGCGAAATCTTGGAATTCGCCTGAAGTGAAGTTGGTGCCGTTGTCGGTGATGATGCTGTTCGGAACGCCGTACCGGTAGACGATGGACTCGAAGAATTTGACCGCCGTGGTCGCCTCTTGATTGGTGACTGGAACAGCTTCTATCCACTTGGAGAACTTGTCCACTGCGACTAGGAGGTAAGTATGACCTCCTCTAGATGATTTGGGGAGAGGCCCCATATGATCGAGCCCCCATTGTGCGAAGGGCCATGCCACAGGGATGGTGTGCAGTTCGGACGCTGGCGCGTGCGGCTTGGTGGCGAATAACTGGCATGCTTCGCAGTGCTGGACGATGTTCCTGGCATCGTAGAGGGCGGATAGCCAGTAGAATCCGGACCAAAAAGCCTTGGCCACGAGGGTTCGACTGCAGGCGTGGTGCCCACAGGTTCCTTCGTGGATTTCTGGAAGGAGAGCAATCCCATCCTCCTGTGCTATGCATCGTTGGAGCACCCCAGTGGTGCTGTGCTTGTAGAGTTCCCCATCGATTATTGTGAAGGCCTTGGAGCGCCGCATGACTTGTCGGCGATGGATGGGATCTTCTAGGAGTTCGCCCCGTATCAGGTATGCCAAGTACGGCCTTGTCCATGTTGCTTCGACGAGCATGACTGCGGCTGCATCCTTTGGGAGGTCTTCTGCTCCTGCTGCTGGAGCGGTGTTGGTCGACCGAGCCCCTGGACGTGTTCCTAACGCCGGGTCAGTTACTGGCTTGATCTTGATGGATCGTTCGAATATCTCTTCGAAGAAGATTCCGGGCGGTATTGGGAGGCACCTTGAGCCGACGTTGGCCAGGTTGTCTGCCTCCTCGTTACTTTCCCTGCCGATGTGCGTTACTTTGCAGCCCTCGAATTCGCCTTCGAGCTTATCGTACATGGCGCGATATGCGATCATGTTCGTGCAGGTTGCGTCGCACTCCTTCATGACTTGCTGGGCGATGAGGTTCGAGTCTCCATGAATCTTGATACGGGTTGCCCCGCAGGCCTTCGCCATGCGCATACCATGAAGGACGGCTTCGTATTCCGCCTCATTGTTGGAGGGATTCGGGAAGCGCATGCGGAGGACGTAGCGCATCCTGTCCCCTTGCGGTGACACCAGGACCACTCCTACTTCTGCCCCCGAAACCCGCTTGGACCCGTCGACGAAAATGGTCCAGCTGTTCGACAGGTCTGGGAGCTCGGGCATCTGGGCTTCTGTCCACTCTGCTATGAAATCCGGCAGGACCTGTGACTTGATCGCAGACTGGCGCTGGTACGTGATCTCCCAAGGTCCTAGCGTGATTCCCCATAGCGACACACGCCCTGTAGCGTCTGGGTTGTTGAGGATACTGGAGACTGGATTTGAGGCCACTACTATGATGGAGTGACACTCGAAATAGTGTGGCAGCTTCTTCCCCGTCATATAGATAGCATATGCTAGCTTCTGATAATGGGGGTACCTTTGCTTGGTCGGAGATAAGACTTCGCTTAGATAGTACACAGGCCTCTGTACTCCGTGCTCCTTGCCTTCCTCCGCGCGTTCGACCACGAGTACTGAACTGACAACTTGATTTGTAGCCGCAATGTACAGCAACATCGGCTCTTTTTCTCGAGGTGTGACGAGAACTGGGGAGGTCGATAGATGATGCTTGAGGTCGTCGAACGCGGCTTGCGCCTCTTCAGTCCACGTGAAGTTATCAGTTTTCCGGAGCAGCCGATAGAAAGGGAGTGCTTTTTCGCCAAGCTTGCTGATGAAGCGGCTGAGCGCTGCGAGTCGACCTGTCAACTGCTGGACATGTCGAAGCGTCTTTGGAGGCTGCATATTGATGATGGCCTGTATCTTTTCTGGGTTGCCTTCGATCCCTCTCTCGGAGATTAGGTAGCCCAGCAGTTGGCCGGTGGGTACCCCGAAAGAGCACTTCTTTGGGTTAAGCTTGATGCTATACCTGTCGAGGTTGGTGAAGGTTTCTCAGAGGTCATCGAGCAGGCTGTCTGCTTTCGCGGTCTTGATGACGATGTCGTCGACATAAACTTCGACGTTGCGGCCGATTTGTTCCTTCAGGCACGCCTGCATACACCGTTGATAGGTGGCTCCGGCGTTCTTGAGCCCGAAGGGCATCGTCATGTAACAGTATACCCCGTGCGGGGTGATGAACACCGTCTTGTCTTTGTCTTCCACCTTCAGCCGTATCTGATTGTACCCGGAGTAAGCGTCGAGGAATGAAAGTCGTTCGCATCCTGCTGTGGAATCGATGATCTGGTCAATTCGGGGCAGGGGAAGTAGTCCTTCGAGCAGTGCTTGTTCAGGGCGGTGAAGTCGATACACATCCTGTAGATCTTGGTGTCCTTCTTCTCCACCATGACTGGTGGCGAGAGCCACGTGGATTCCTTGATCTCTCTGATGAACTTGGCTTCGAGGAGGCGGTTGATTTCTTCGCCCATCGATTTGGCCTTCTCTCGATTATACCGGCGCATAGACTGCTTGACCGGCTTCATGTTGGGAAAGATCTTGAGCTCGTGCTCGGTGAGTTCCCTGGGGATGCCTGGCATATCTGCTGGACACCAAGCGAACATCCTCCAGTGCTCACAGAGGAACTCGATGAGCACGCTTTCCTATGCGGGGGAAAGGGAGTTTGATTCCCGCGCCGTCTTGGTTGGATCCGTCGGGTGGATCTGGTGCTCTCGGGTGTCCTTGGTGGCATCGAACGACAGTTCTGGGGCGTTCTGCTGCGCCGGTGGATCGATGTCCATTGCCGTGGCCTCCCAAATATGGTGCAGCTCCTCGTGCACCCCGAAGGTTTGGGACATGGTGTTGAAGTCCTTGTCATAGTTCTCGGATCGGGCGAAGCTGCCACTGATCGTCAGTGGTCCTCTGTTTGCGGGCATCCGCAGCTTGAGGTAAGCATAATGCGGTACTGCCATGAATCGGGCGAACGCTGGCCGCCCGAGGATAGCGTGGTACTGCGATGGCCAGTCAACCACCTCGAATTCGATTTTCTCTTTTCTGAAGTTTGCTGGAGTACCGAAGATGACGTCGAGATGTATCGCCCCCAATGGGTATGTCGGCTTCCCCGGGACGATTCCGTGGAAGGAAGTCTCCGTTGGCAGGAGATTATTTAGCGGGATCTTGATCTTTCGCAGTGTGTCTGCGTAGATGAGGTTCAAGCTGCTGCCTCCGTCCATGAACACCTTTTTCGAGGTGAAACCCCGTATTTGTGCCTCGAGAACCAAAGCATCCTGGGCGTGGGATCTTTGGTGGGTGATCTGATCGGTCGAAACCGATCGGATGTTCGAACCAATTCAGGTATTCGGGAGTGGCCGGTGGCGCGTGTTCGGCATGAAACACTTCTCGTGCGCGTTTTCGCTGAACCTTATTCGTCGGGCGCCCCCTCTGGATCATGGGCACGAAACCTATCGGCGGCGGGAACTCTTCTTCCTCGTTGGCCGGTTGTCGTTGCTCGACTTGCTGGATTGTGGCGGCCTGGTGGCCCTGCTGTACGATGTTTGCTGGTGGATTCGGCGGTGGCGGTGGAGCGTTGTAAGCTATCGCCCCTGCCACTGGTTGCTCGACGCTCATCCTCTCCTGAAGTGCTCGGTTAAGACGAAGGAATTCCCTGCACTCGATGAGAAGGTGTGCAGGTCTTCGTACTCTGTCTTTGTCGAGGTACGTATGCCTTGGGCATCCGCTATCAAGCATCTCTTCTGCCGACATCTGAGGCTGCCGTCGGCGCCATTCCTTGCTTGGCTTCGAGACACTTCTGCTGCTGCTACCATGGTAATTGTTTCCTTGCCGCGGTAGGTCGCAGTTGTCCTCACGATCTTCGTGTATGTAGCCTGCTGCTACCATGTCCGTGTTCTCTGTGTTGTCGTAGCGGTTCCGACGACCCTTCTTTCGGGACCCGGAGTGGAACTGGTCTTTTGTCTCGACATCGCGTTCTGCTGATCTTCAGCGACTTTTGGGAGCCGCGATGGAGTCTTCGCCATCGGCCCACTCATTCGCCAAGCTCATGAGGTGGTCGACGGTCCTTGGCTTGCAGCGTCCGAGCTCCTCCTTGAAATCGCGCCGGAAGAGGCCGTCGCGGAATGCGTCGATGGCCCTTTCGGGCGAGATGTTTTCCGTCGTGTTCCTGAGGCTGATCCATCGTGAGATGTATGATCTCAGGTTTTCTCCGGTTCTCTGCACACATAGGCGTAGCTCCTCGAACGACGTAGGTCGTCGCGAAGTGCCTCGGAAGTTAGCGATGAACGCTTGCCGAAATTCTTCTCAGGAGCGGATGCTATCTGGAGCGAGATTATTTAGCCATGCCCTTGCGTTATCTTTTAGATGCAATGACAGTAACTGGAGGGCGTTGTCTCTAGATCCGCCGCTGATCTTGACAGCGGTTATAAAATCATCGAGCCAAATTCGGGGATCCTGCTGCCCGTTGAACTTGACTATGCCTTCGCTGAGCTTGATTCCCTTCGGCAATGGTGCGGAGCGAATCAACAGGCTAAAGCAATCTGCCCCGCACAGTCCATCGCTGGTGCGGCCGAATGTCTCCACCTCGCAATCTCCTTCAAAGCGGCGTGCTTCGCGCCGTGCTCGCGCTTGGTCGACCCTGTTCTGGGCCAGACCATGTCGAAGCTCTCCGTTGAGAGGTTCGACCGCTTGCGTCCGAGGCGCTACGGGTGGCACCGGTGCTGGGTGCCTGGCTTGCTCCGTCGGTGGGGCGGTTCTCCTTGCTGTTGCATCATGTCCTAAATCGGGCGTGCCTTGGAGCACCCTTACTCCTTCAAGTGCTAGATTCCTCAGGTGCCGCATATGTTCATCGTCGTTTGATGCGTTCGCGGCGATGTATGCTGCCGCGGCCATGATCGCAGCCTCCTTGGTCTTGGGCATCAATTCAGCCTCATTGAACTCTGCCTCCAGATTTCGGGTGATGTTGTGCATATCAGGCCCTGGCTGGGTGCGTGATCTTGACCTGTGCTGGACGCTTGATGAGTAATGGGACGACCTTTCGGCCCGTCTTCTGCTGGATGCGTCGGCCTCCTCTCTTCGCCGTTCCAGCACTCGCCTGTCAGCACTGATCTGGTCCTTTTGCTCCTGGACAACGAAACGGAGTGCGGCCAGATCGCTTGGGCTTGGGTTGGGACCGAAGTTCACCTCGCCCGCGTAAACCCTCCTTGCGAACCGGATCTGGTCATGCATGACCACCTGGCGGCCGCTATCTGCCCGGTTTTGGCCGTCGTTGTCTCTATTTTCGCTTCCGTCGCCATGTGACGCCATCATGCAGTGGCCCCCAGTCCACGGGGCCGAATCATCGCTGATTTCGCCCAGTGCTGGGGGGTAGACGTCGTCGCTTTCGACGTAGGGCCCGACTTCGATCATGAGGTCCGAGTCATAATCGGCCACATAGCCATCACTAGATGCGGAAGACTCGCAGTGTGAGGCGGAGCTAGCTGAATTGCCGATTTTCCCCTTAGCTTCGGGGTAGACGTCGTCATCGTCATCGAAGCACGTGTAGTTCGAGTATAATCCCTCGACATAGTCAGGGTCATATGGTGCGGTGCGAAGCGTGAGGGCGTTGAGAGCCCAATCGCACTCAGATATCGTCGGGTAGACAGCTGCTGTGCCTCCCCTCGGATCTTCACAGCCGGCGATCTCATGAAGTGAGAAATCTCCGGCGCCCACGTAGTGGTATGCGTCGCAGTCGGCGCAGTATGCGGTGGTCGGGGATGGAGGTGGGTCTTCAAAATCGTTCGACCCTACTGATGGGGTCGAAGTTTTCAGCTTCGGTTCCCCCTCCGATGGCGCTAATAGCGCGCTTGCCGAGAGTTTGCTCCCGACGGCTGGTGGTGTCGTCGTTTCGGCCGCGAGCAGAGCCGATTCGCCGATGGAGAGCAGTTTTATCGCTCCGTTGCTATCCACGTGGAAGTTGAACAGTCCGAAAGCCATGTCATAGCCTTCGGGCGTTACTCCTGTCATGCTTGAGTTGGGGTCGATGATGTTCGCCGCTGGAGTGGACTTTGCAGCACTTGGCGAAACATTGTTGACGGCGATCGAATCGGCGGCTTCGACGCCTGGTTCCGTCAGGTTGGCGTTGATGTCAGCCAGCATGGCGACGCCGATGATGGTGCCGGTGTTGATCTTGTCGGTGGTGTCGACGTCGGTCGGCGCAGCGATGCCGATGGTGGTGTCGATGTCGATCTTGGCGGTTGTGTCGACGTCGGTCGGCGCAGCGACGCCGACGGTGGTGTCGATGTCGATCTTGGCGGTGCTGGTCGGCGCAGCGGTGCCGATGATGGTGTCGATGCCGATCTTGGTGGTGCTGGTCAGCGCAGCGGTGCCGACGATGGTGTCGATGCCGATTTTGGCGGTGGTGTCGACGTCGGTCGGCGCAGCGACGCCGACGGTGGTGTCGATGTCGATCTTGGCGGTGCTGGTCGGCGCAGCGGTGCCGACGATGGTGTCGATGCCGATCTTGGTGGTGCTGGTTGGCGCAGCGGTGCCGACGATGGTGTCGATGCCGATCTTGGCGGTGGTTGGTGACAGAGCCAGCGAATCCGTAGATCCAGATCCTGTCGTCCCCACGGTCGGCGCCAATTGACGAGGTTCATCCCCGGCAATGCCCATGTCGAAGGGCTTTCGATCTGGGAAGCGTATTGGGGACCTGGCGAACTCGACGGCGATCAGACGAAAGCAAAGGAACACAGGTTTTACCCAGGTTCAGCCCCCTCGAAAGGTAAAAGGCCTACGTCCTGCTTGTCTGACTTTGTATTGATGATGTGGTGATGATGAAGGTGGTACAATGGCGGCGTAGATGAGATCTAGCCGAAACAGAGAACTCTAAGTAATTGAGCGCTCCGGCGTGAGGTGGGTGGAAAGTGTCTAGCGTTTCGAGACCTCCCTCCCAGCCTTTTATATGCGAAGGCTGGGTCTCAGGATTGTTCTCCAAGTTGATTACAGGTCAGATCAGTTAGAATAAACCCTAATCGAGTTCTATTCGGCTAAGTCTCCCTCTTCGAGCCTCTATCTTGTGCGCCAAGTTTCATCCCTGGGCCGCACCAGACAGCTACCTTGATGGGCCTCAAGAACCTTCGAAGAGAGACCTTTCCTGGATCGAAAACCAGGTAGGCGAATATCGGGGGCCCATTTGTCATTCCTTCGTCAGTGTGTATATACAAAAAAGCATGACGAAGACCCCCTTCCCATTGATGCCCTTAGAAGCACATCAAAGCATGTTGAAGAGGGGAGGTTCCATCCCGAAAGAGAGAAGGACGAGCTCACACACACCCTTGGGAATGATGAACACCTAGGACGAACATGAACCACACCAGGCTCCAAACCATGGAAACTCGAGTTTCCCGTCGAAAGGAAGAAATTTCCCGATAGAAGCCGTCAGAGAAGAAAGGAAAGGGAGGCAGACCGCATGTCTCTGATAGAAGAAGAGCTGAAGCGGCAATCAGACTTGTTAAATCGGATGAGCCAGCAAGGAACCGCCGCATCTCAGCCGCAGATAGAAGCTGCACATGATTCTACTGGCCCACCATCTCAACGGAAAAATAGCATTGCTTCCACGGACCTCCCGGAGGATGATGAACCGGCGATCCGCTACCCAGTGGATGATATCACGGAGTCGACATCTTGCGAGCTACATGTGAAAGTCGTGAACATAACCATGAAGGTGGCGGTCGGCTATGCCTTACCCATTGGACCTAATGCAACTTATCATTGCCGTCCGATTCCACATGGCTACGTTGTTGCCGGGGTGGATAAAGTTATGGGCGGATTTGAGCAGCTGAAGCTTGACCACCCTACGGGTGAAGGGGATTTGTATGAGCTGGGAGAAGCCAAGAAGACCACCGTTCTATGGCTAAAGGAATACATCATGCGTCCAAATTGGACGCCAAGGTCTCCAGCGCGTCACCCTTCTCCACCGCCACGTCAGCCTTCTCCGCCATCTCCGCGTCAACCTTCTCCGCCATCTCCGCCACATCAGCCTTCTCTAGCATACCAGCCTTCTCCAGCTAGTGAGCCGTCTCTGCCACCTCCGCCCACTTAGGCTCAGAGCCAAAAGCGGAAGCGTACCATTGCCGCTCCATCGATGAGTCGTCATAACCGATCACCGATCCATCGACAATAGCCCCTCCCAAGAGTACCTAAGTTCCTCCCAAGAGACCTTACGACTATAGTCTAGAGGAAAATGCATCGATCGTACAAGAGAAATCAAAGAACTTCTTTGAAAATTTGAAGAAAAAGAAGACCGAGCAGCCTCCTCTAGATCCGAAAGTGTTAAAAATGTTGAAGACCCTTCACCAACCCTTCACCAAGACTTGTATCAGACTATGACCGTAATATTCTCAAGTCAGATGCAGCAAAGCGGTCGAAAGGTAAATCAGTTCCTCAGCTCGGAGAACAGATGAACTCGTGCCCCCCACTCCAAGTGTTTCTCGATGTCCAGTATTATCCTGAGATCATAGCACTGTACAAAGAGGAGGCTGAAGCTCATGGTATGTCTGTTTCTCAGTACTTAAGCAAGTGTGATTTCCCCACGGCTGAAGTAGCATACCAATACCGGCACGGGAGCCCTCTCGTTAGACCCGAGGAGATTCCGAATCTACCAACAAGAATGCAAAAATTGCATAAGTGGTACATGGAAGCCTCACAGCATGGGCAGAACTGGATCATATTGGGAATTAATTATAAGAATTACTTTCGTGGAACTGACGACATAAACATCGAATTTGCTGAATTATTTCAGTTATACAATCATGACGCCCTCGACAAATCGATGATCAGTGCCTATTGTTTATAAGTATTATTTTTGTAATTAAGTCTTTAGCTCATCTCGTTCATTGCATGCATAATTTTACTTACTATATTATGCAGATTGGAGAAACTCGAATGCAAAAGAGGACGAATCTATGACATTGGGTTCATTGACCCATATACCGTGAACGAGCATAGTTGTCGGTGTTCTGGATACTGGGGTATCCCGGTCCACCTGCTCCTAGGCCCCTTCAATGGCCCAACTTCGGCCTAGGGGAGGAACGACGACCAATGCTCAGCGGAGAAGACCCTCATGAGGAGGCGCCTCATGAGGAGAATGATGGCTAAATGGCTAAGGACCGGAAGACCTCCTCACGAGCTATTTCTCGTGAGGGGAAGGACCACATCCACGTCAGCTCGGTATGTTTCCGTGCTGAGCAAGAAGATAAGGGCAGAAGACTGCGTACCATCCACGCTACCACTGACAGGGATGAGACCAACTTTTGCCGTGCCTGCATAAAGCTGCACAGTGGTTGTTGGCCACCCTCCTAAAAATAGGGTGGACGGTGCAGGGCACCAGAGGAGGACGTCAGCTTCCTCCACCCACTCCCGTGGACCGATGCCACCACTCTACGAAGACTACGTCCACAGAAGACCCACGTCGACAGCTGTCCTCCCACCTTGGCCATGTGTGGCAACCACTTCCCCAAGATGATAAGGGGAAGGAGGACCAGGGCGCTATAAAAGGAGGGGAGGCCACCCCTTAGAGGGGATCCGATCTTCTTCTTGGGGGCTCCTAGCTAGGCTAAGTTGGTTCTTCTACCTCCGGACAGTTAGAGCTCTGTAACCAAGACCTTGTACTCCTCGCGAGGTATCGCGTCGTAATACAAGAAGGCAGGAAGTAGGGGCTTTACCTCACCATGAGGGCCCTAAACCTAGGTAAAGCTCGGTGCCTCCCTCTCTGTAGTGCGCTGTGCGTTCGACGTCTCGAGGCTTCCGTCACCGTGTTTCGTTGCGATCCAAGATCTCACACATTCAGCCCCTACATTTGAATCTTTGGGTCCGTCGCGTGGGACCCCGTGTTCTTACGACACGAAATCCATCGACATTTGGCGTGCCAGGTAGGGGACTGTGGTGTGATTTCTTCTAGATCTGCTTCGACATGGCCGACGCCAACGCAAGGCTCGAGCGTCTTCACCGCCGCAATGCCGTTCGGGGGCAGACCGAGCCCATCTTCCGTCGTCGAGATGCCTCGGCCGGGGAGGAAGAAGAGGAGGACTTGGAGTCCTCCTACCTCCCGTCCGGGCGTACAGAGCCTTCGCTCTCCTTCACCGCCACCGCCACTTCTCACGCTCGTTCTGGGAGTCAGCTATCCCCTGCGCAGGCTCTCGCCATGGCGCAGGAGCTACTGCGCTATCAGCCCACTGATGATAGGCGTGAGGGGTGGCGCGCTCGAATTGTCGAGCTCGTCGCTATCGCCAAAGAAGACCCAGCCCAAGGAGGAGCCCAGGGCGCGGGAGAACCAGATCCGGCGGCGGGGCGCCACGCCCCTGGCACCGGAGATGGGAAGGCTGCCAAGGCCAAGAAAGTGGCTTCCCGCGTCGGATCTTCGCCGCGCGGGGAGCCCAGCTGCCAAATCGTCCAATGCGCTCCGGAAGATGCATGCGTCTCCCTTGAGCGCCGCCGCAAAAATCATGACCGCGCCATCGATGACATCGGCGAAGCTGGCAAGAACATCAAGACCCCCGGGGACCCGATCTACAACCCCGGGTGCCTTGCTCTCACTCGCCAGCAATGCTATGTGGTCTGGCCTGACAAGTTCAAGCCGGACATCGGCGCGCGTTACGACGGGACCACCAACCCCGTCAAGTTCCTCCAGCTCGTCGTCGCTGTCTAGGCCACGCGTGGAGATCAGCGTGCGATGGCCAATTGGTTCCCCATGGCCCTCAAAGATGCTCCGCGAACTTGGCTCATGAATCTTCCTCACGAATCCGTGACTTCATGGAGGGACTTGTGCCGTCAGTTCGTCGCAAACTTCATGCCCATGTATGAGCGCCTCGCCACCAAAAATGATCTCAAGGCGGTGCGTCAGTACAAGGGCAAGACGCTTTGTCAATACATCCAGCGCTTCAGCCAGATGAGGAACAAGATTCCTAGGATCTCCAACGAGGAGGTCATCTCCGCGTTCTCCACGGGCATCTCCGACATCAAGATGAGAGAGAAGCTGTCCGTGAATGATGAGCTGACTTCCGTCGTCAGGCTCTTCGAGATCACCGACCGATGCGCTAAGGCTGAAGAGGGGAGGCTCTTCGTGCACAACCTGCCAGAGGCGCTTCCCCCAAAGCCAAAGTCTAAGGACCCCAAGCGCAAGGAGGCTGCAGTCCTCGCGGCGGAGCCTGATCATAAGCAGCGCCGCGAGGACCGCTCTGAGCGCGATAAAGGTCGGCATCATCGCTACTGCATCCTCCACAAAAAGGACACCCACAATACTAATGATTGTTGGATTGTCCGAAAGTTCAATGAAGAAAATGGTGTCACCAAGCGTTGTTGGAGTAGCCGTAGCAATGGCAAGGGCGGATCCTGGGGCGATCGCCACGACGACGACCGGGACGAGGGTCGCCGCCGTGATGGTCTGTCTCGCACAGATCCCGAGCCGCTACCACTGCCTCCACCGGCGAATGATCATCGGGAAGAGAACCAGGGGGGCTATCAAGAGCCGCGAGGCTTTGCCGCTTGCCTCCTGGGTGGAGCCCAGGCTCCTTTGTCTAATCACCACTTCAAGCAGCTGTCGCGAGAGATCGCGGAGGCACAGCCCAGCGCCAACAATCGCTTGATGAAGTGGTCCACTAGCAAGATTGGCTTCGACGAGGAGGATCATCCGACCCCCACTAAGGCCGTGGGCACAATTCCTCTCTTGTGCACGCCTACCATCAATAACATCGCCATCAACCATACCCTCATTGATGGAGGGACCGGGCTCAACATCATCTCCGTCGAGGTGTTTGAGAAGATGCAGGTGCCGTACCATCGGCTCATGCCCACCCGACCGTTCTTCGGGGTGACAGAGGGTTCTACAACACCAATCGGGCAGGTGCGCCTGCCCGTTACCTTCGGCACTTGGGACAACTACATGACAGAAAGCCTCGACTTCGACGTCGCCTACATCGCACTACCGTACAATGCCATCCTTGGCTATCCCACTTTGGCAAGATTCATGGCGGCAACGCATCATGGCTTCAACGTTCTCAAGATTCTGGGCGCCAATGGCACGATCACCGTGCGCTGCAATGAAAAGGACGCTCTCCGATCTGTGGAGCATGTCTACTGTGAGGCCGCCGCCATGTTCCCCGCCGATGAAGATTTGCTGGAACACTTCGGTGACCTCACGAGGAAAAAGCAGCTCGTATCTCAAGAGCGGGCTGCTGCGAAGAAGGCCTCTATCGAGCCCCTCCTGCCGGGCTCGACAGGGAAGAAGCTCGCAGCCTCTGCATCGCCTACTCCAAGCGAGGACCTGGTCCATCCGATGCTGGACAAGGGCATTGGGGAGGCTGCAGTACCCTCAGGGAGGAGGCCCCAGTTCACCCAAGAGCGCTTTGCTACAAAGAAGGTCCCACTCCAGGCTGGGGGCTGCGAGAACTTCGTCACCATCGGGGCAGGGATTTCCCCCAAATAAGGAAGCGCGCTCGTCACCTTCCTACGGGCAAACTCTGACATGTTCGCTTGGACTCCGTTAGATATGCCTGGCGTTCCCAGGGAGGTGATTGAGCACCACCTAGCCGTGTGCCCTCAGGCACACCCCGTGAAGCAGAAGACCAGGAAGCAAGCGCAAGAGAAGCAAGACTTCATCGTCCAAGAGATAGAGAAGCTGAAGAAGGCTAAGTTAATACGCGAGGTATCCCACCCCACCTGGATTGCAAATCCGGTGGTTGTCCCAAAAGCTAATGGCAGTGGGCGCCTCTGTGTGGACTTCACAAGTCTCAACAAAGCCTGTCCCAAGGATCCTTATCCGCTCCCGAGGATAGATCAAATCGTCGACTCCACTGCCGGCTGTGACCTCCTTTGCTTCTTGGATGCCTTCTCTGGCTATCATCAAATCAAGATGGCAAGGGAGGATGAAGAGAAGACTACTGTCATCACACCCTGCGGCATGTACTGCTACGTCTGTATGCCCTTCGGCCTGAAGAATGCGGGGGCCACATTCCAGAGGCTCATGCGTAAGGCCTTGGGGGCTCAGATGGGAAGGAATGCGGAAGCCTATGTCGACGACATCGTCGTCAAGACTCGCGAGAGTCACACCTTCATCGAGGATTTGGAGGAAACCTTCGTCAACCTAAGGAAGGTAAATATCAAGCTCAACCCCGCCAAGTGCGCCTTTGGCGTACCGTCGGGAAAGTTGTTGGGGTTCCTCGTGTCTCATCGTGGGATAGAGGCAAATCCTGACAAAGTCAAGGCCATCGAAGAAATACATCCTCCACGCAATCTCAAAGAAATGCAGCGCCTCGCTGGGTGCATGGCAGCCCTAGGGCATTTTATCGCAAGGAGTGGGGAGAAGGCCTTACCCTTCTTCAAGCTCATGAAGCACACTGGGAAGTTCGAGTGGACTCCGGAAGCTGACAAGGCCTTCATCGAGCTGAAGAGGTATCTCACGAGCCCACAGATCATGGTTGGCCCAATGTTCTGCGAGCCCTTGCTGCTTTACATTGCAACAACTCTGAGAACTGCAAGCGCTGTTCTTGTCGCAGAACAGGACGCCAAGGTAATCGCCAAAGAAGGAATTGATCCTCCTTGCCCGGGGCTCCTCCTGAGGAAAAGGCAGCAGTTTCTTCTATTCCGCAAGAGGAGCTGCTTGCTGCAACTTCACCGACCGAGCCGCTCTCACAGAGCGATGCTCCTGAGCCTCACGAGGAGAAAACTCCCGAGGGCACCGCCAAGGTGCAAAAGCCCGTGTACTTCGTCAGCACGGTGCTACGCGACACGCGGGAGCATTACACCATGCAGCAAAAGCTGCTCTACACTCTGCTGATCGCTTTGAGGAAAGTACAGCATTACTTCCAGGTTCACCCGATCAAGGTGGTCACTGATCGGCCCCTGGAGACCATTCTACGCAACCCAAACGTCACCGGGCGGGTGGCCGAATGGGCCGTGGAGCTTCAGCCCTTTGAGATCTCCTTTGAAACCACCAAGGTGATCAAGAGCAAGGCATTGGCTAAGTTCACAGCTGAGTGGACTGATCCATTCGCCGACGAGCCTCCAGAGGTGGAGTCAGTGCTTCCGGGAGAGGAATCCTCAGGCCTTTGGGTCATGCACTTCGATGGCGCCTTCAACCTTCCCAGCGCGGGGGCTGGAGCCGTTCTCACCTCTCTCTCTGGGGACAAGCTCTTCTACACCGTACAGCTCTGCTTTAAACCAGAGCACAAGGTCTCTAACAACATCGCGGAATATGAAGGGCTACTCGCCGGCCTAAGGGCAGCAAATGCTTTGGGCATAAAGTGCCTCATTGTCAAGGGGGATTCACAGCTGGTCGTGAACTTCTCGAACAAGAGCTACACTCCAAAGGATGAGCACATGGCAGCTTATCTTGAGGAGCTTCGAAATATGGAAAACGCTTCCAGGGATTGGAGCTGAAGCACATTCCAAGAGGAGAAACTGTGGAAGCGGACGAAATTGCCAAGCGCGCTTCTCATCGCGTGGCACAACCTGCTGACGTCTTCGAGGAGCTCCTCTTCAAGCCATCCGCTTCTCCAACATCTACAAGATCTGACCCTTCGCCTGCCTTGCCACCGCCACTAGAGCAGGGAGCTCCAGATTGCGTGCCTCCTTCGAGTGACCGCATCCTTTTGGCATTGGCACGGCAGGAGGGAGTGGATTGGATACTCGAGCTCAAGGCCTTCCTCGTCAGCAGCAGGCTCCCGGAAGACAAATCAGAGGCCGAGAGGATAGTATGCCAAGCTTCGGGATACTGCGTCAAGGACGGTGACTTGTACCGGCGTCGCTTTGAAGTGCATATCCACTCACCAGGGCCAAGAGCTTCTCCGGGATATCCACGCCGGCGAGTGCGGGCATCACGCTTCTGCTTCAACTCTTGCTAGAAAGGCGTACTGAAGCGGCTTCTACTGGCTGTCAGCTCGCGAGGACGCAGCTGAGATGGTCAAGAGGTGCGAGGCATGCCAATTCCATGCCAAGCAGATTCATCAGCCGGCGCAGGAACTACAAACCATCCCACTCACTTGGCCCTTTGCTGTCTGGGGGCTGGACATCCTTGGTCCATTCCCTAGAGCGCAAGGGGGCTACCGCTACCTCTACGTCGCCATCGACAAGTTCACCAAGTGGGTGGAGGTGGAACCCGTGTGCACCATTCTGGCCAGGTCCGCAGTCAAGTTCATCCGGGGGCTGGTCTGTCATTTTGGTGTGCCCAATCGCATAATCACTGATAACGGTAGCCAGTTCACCAGCGGGCTGTTCCAGGAGTACTGTGCATCGGCCGGCATCAAGATCTGCTTCGCCTCAGTTGCCTACCCTCGAAGCAATGGTCAAGTCGAGCGTGCCAACGCCGAAGTCCTCAAAGGACTAAAGACGAGGAGCTTCAATGCCAAACTCGAAGCCTGCGGCAAAAAATGGTTAAACAACCTCCAATCCATCCTATGGTCCATTCGGACTATGACCACCAAGCCCACTGGAGAGACTCCTTTCTTCTTGGTCTATGGGACGGAGGCTATTCTTCCCACCGATGTCAAATTCGGGTCGCCAAGAGTTCTTGCCTTCAACGAGGTGCGCCAAGAGGACCTCATCAAGGATCACCTCCTCCAGCTTGAAGAAGCCAGGTGCCAGGCGGCACTTCGCGCCGCGAGGTACCAGCAAGGACTACGCCGCTACCATAGCCGCCATGTTCGAGCAAGGACCCTGGAGGTCGGTGATCTGGTGCTGAGGAGAATACTCTCTCGTGAGGGCCTGCACAAGCTGTCTCCAATGTGGGAAGGCCCCTTCAAGGTGACGCACATCGCCAGGCCGGGCTCAGCGCGGCTGGAGACCGTGGAGGGCGAACCAGTGGGGAACCCATTGAACATAGCCCATCTGTGAAAGTTCTACCCGTAGGTTCCTCACGAGGAGATAAGACCGTTGTCATGGCACTTTGTATCAGCTCAAACTGATCTTCAGCACCGATATTAAGTTAAAGCGCATTAAAGCGCCTCTGCTTCGGCATGATATTAAAATGGCATGAAGTCCATTTATTTTCTATTGTACTCCACACGGAAGGGGGCTAGGCACGGTGTCTATGCTGGGGCCTTCGCTCGGAAAACAGCAAGCCAAAAAACCCGAAGGGACCGAGCTCTGATCAGGGGCGACGGACCGTTGTTGATCACCTCCTCATGCCCGTGGTGCTTGGTTCCTCGCGAAGTACACCAGAAAATAAGAAATCTTTGAGGAAAGTCCAATGTGTGCCCACGGCACCCGCTAAGGACCAGCGCCTCGTGAGCAACCCTCACGAGGGTGCAAGGACACGTCGATGCATAAAGCATCCACGGGAAAATTTCCCTCTATCGAGGAAGGCCAAGCATGGCAGGATTACTGAAGACTAGCCCCTCGTGAGCAACCCCCACGAGGGTGCAAGGATGCGTCGATGCATAGAGCATCCGCGGGAAGATTTCCCTCCATTGAGGAAGGCCAAACACGGTAGGACTATTGAAGACCAAGGCCGCTCTGATCATCTTGCGAAGGAGACGTAGATCCGGAGGACCGCGCCAGGGCCTTCACCTCATGAGCAACCCTTAACGAGGTGTCGATGGCCTCTGGGCT
Organism: Dactylis glomerata; assembly: GCA_007115705.1. Taxonomy (NCBI): domain Eukaryota; kingdom Viridiplantae; phylum Streptophyta; class Magnoliopsida; order Poales; family Poaceae; genus Dactylis; species Dactylis glomerata. The sequence continues at coordinate 7,894,210 of QXEO01000339.1, forward strand.
CTCTTAAGCGTCGACATTTTCACATCCATGAGGGTCCAGCTTCCCTCAATGACGAGGAAGGCCTCATGAATCACCACGCATGGCAATTTGCTCTTAGCTGCTGGCACAGATAGTGTCATGCTCCCTCACGACGAGGAAGGTCCCTGTGCCGGTCACAGGGGCATCTTATCGCCTTTTTTCATTTGTTTTATCGACTTGTTTTTTGTTTTCGGGGATTTGGGGTTTTTTGTTTTCCGACTCTTTCTTCAACTACTTGTCTTAGGAATCGTCCAATGTCGTCGCCGGCGCCGACCCCGTCATGAGCTCAGAGGCGCAGGGAGGCCTCCCGTCGGCGCTAATAACTCGCTAGGGCTCTCGAGCATGCGAATGACCAGGACTACGATGAACAACAAAAGGCGAAGAAGATTTCATTAATAAACCCCAGGAGGGGAGGAAACGGAGGCACGGCGGGGCGTACCCCGCCGGTGCAAACTACATAGCAAAAGAGGGGAGGAGACTAGCTCCCCTCCCCAGAAGGCTACCGCGGCAAGGCCGCCCCTTTACACCGCCGCGGGCTGGGGGTAGGTGTGGCGGACGCCGGCAGCGGCGAAGATCCGCACCGAGGCCTCTAGCGTCCTTAGCTTGAAGCAGAAGACGAGGTGGTCGCCGATGCGGAGGTGGTGGCCGAGGGCGAAGGCCCTCCAGCGCCTGGAGAGGACGGTGTTGCCGCCCTCTCCGAGGAGGATGTCCACATGCCAGAGGAGATCTGGCTTATTCTGCTCCACCAGCACAACCTCTCCGAAGGAAGCGCCGAGGGCGTAGATCACCCTCCGGACTGCGTTGGGCAGCCGGAGGGAGTCGAAGGTCAAGATGTCGAAGATGACGAGGAGCTCCAAGAACTGGGACCCCGGGGCAACCAGGGGACCCAGCATCTCCGCCGCCAAACGGCGGGGAGTGGCGACCACCCCGTTTGCCGACGGGGCCACCTCCTGTGGCCCCAGTCTGTCTGCGAGCGGGGGGAGGGGGCCCAGGGCGGCCTCCACCTCCCTGAGCACCCGATCGATGCTCCCTGGGGCGCGGGGAGCCGGTGCCGCCGCCATGGGCGACTGCACGTTCAGGGCGCCCCCAGGCACTGGACCCCGAAGGGTTAGGGCGCTAGAGTTTCCCGGGGCGGCGCGATTTGCCATGCCCCGCATCGGCGCCCCAAGGCGCAGGGGACCGCCGGCCCCAGGCGTCCACCGGGTGGGGACCTTCTCCTTGTTCCTGCTGCCCGGGGGCCACCCGCGGTGCTTCGCCCCCGACCTCGTTTCAGTGGGGGTGGAGGAAGCGGAAGGGTCCATCAGCTTGGGGGTCATTGAGGAAGAAGTGGCACTGGAGGAAGAGGGTGAGGCGCCGGAGGTCTCGAGGAGACTGTATTTAAGGGGCGCGGCCGGCGTCGTTGCATCAAATCTCAGCACGGGAACTGAAGCGTTGGCGCAGTGCTCTGCAGTGAAGCGACGCGCCATCATGACGGTTGATGCCTCGGGGACTTGATACGTCTCAAACGTATCTATAATTTTTGATGCTCCATGCTTTGTTTTACACCATTTGCCTACTATTTCGTTACACTTAGTGGCATTTTTATACACTTTTCGGAACTAACCTATTAACGAAGTGCCACAGTGCCAGTTTCCTGTTTTCTGCTATTTTTGTGTTTCAGAAGTGATACACAGGAAATATTCTCAGAATTGGACGAAGCAAGTTCCGGAAGTCATATTTTACCCGGAAGCTTCCAGACATCCGAAGAAGTGTCGGAGGGGGGCCACCAGGGCCCCACACAAGGGGGCGGCGCGGCCCAGCCCCTGGCCGCGCCACCCCTGTGTGAGGACACCTGGTCCCTCTCCTGACATCGCCCCTTCGCCTATATTTACCCCCCGATGAGAAAAACCTAAGGCCCGATCAGTTTTCCAGAATACATCGCGATCCGCCGCCGCCGTCGACCCGAAGATCGGGAGGGTCCAGAAGCTCTTCCCGGCACCCTGCCGGAGAGGGGAATCACCACCGGAGGTCTCCTTCATCGCCATGATTGCCTCTGGAGCGATGAGTGAGTAGTCTACCTTGGACTATGGGTCCATAGCAGTAGCTAGATGGTTGTCTTCTCCACCATGTGCTTCATGTTTAGATCTCATGAGCTGCCATACATGATTGAGATCACCGTTATGTAATTCTATGATGTTGGTTTGTTGGGATCCGATGAATATTGGTGTTTATGATTAAGTTGCTGTACTGAATTATATCTTTTGTTATCTCTATGTTGTTTATGATCTTGCATGCTCTCCGTTGTTAGTAGCTATCTTGGCCGAGTAGTTGCTAGTGACTCCAAGAGGGGGTATTTATGCTCGATAGTGGGTTCATGCCTCTATTTCACCTGGGGGAGTGACAGAAACCTCTAAGGTGGTAGATGTGCTGTTGCTACTAGGGAGAAAACAACATTCATATGCTCAAGGGCATATGCTTTGTTTACATTACACACTTTGCTTAATGCAATTATCTGTTGTTCGCAACTTAATACTTCTAGGGTGTTCGGATGATATCCCCGGGGGTGGATTATTAGTCATAGATGTAGTTGGATGGCGGTGTATGTATTTTGTTGTAATGCCCAGAGTAAATCTCATAGTGATCTTCTTGACATATCACGTTAGCTCTATTCTATCAATTGCCCAACTGTAATTTGTTTACCCAGCATGTTATTTTATCTATGGAGAGACACCACTAGTGAACTGTGGACCCCTGTCGGTGGAATGGATACCGGGGTATCCCGGTCCACCTGCTCCTGGGCCCCGTCATCGGCCCATCTTTAGCCTAGGCCACGGAGAAGACCCTCACGAGGAGGCGCCTCGTGAGGAGAACGACGACGGAAACCGCTAAGGACCAGAAGACCTCCTCACGAGCCCCTGCTGGTGAGGAGGGGAATCTCGCCCACGTCAGCTCAGCACGTTTGCGTGCAGAGCAAGAAGATAACGGGCAGAAGACCGCGTACCGCCCACGCTACCCCCGACAGGGAGGAGACCAACTTTCGCTGTGTCTGTCCAAAGCGGCACAGTGGCAGTTGGCCACCCCCCCTAAATATAGCATGGACGGTGCATGGCGCCAGAGGAGGACGTCAGCCTCCTCCACCCACTCCTGTGGACCGGCGCCACTACTCTACAAAGACCAAGTCTACTGAAGAAGATAGTCTATAGCTGTCCACCCTTCCTTGGCCGTATGTGTGGCAACCCCTTCCCCAAGAAGATGAGGGGAAGGAGGACCTTGGCGCTATAAAAGGAAGGGAGGTCACCCCTTAGAGGGGGATGGGATCCTAGATCTAATTTCCTCCAAGTCTCTAGCTGGGTAGGCAGGTTCTTCAACCTCTAACCAGTTGGAGCTCTGTACCAAGACCTTGTACTCCTCGCGAGGTGTCGCGTTGAAATACAGGAAGGCAGGAAGTAGGGGTTTTACCTCACCACGAGGGCCCTGAACCTGGGTAAGCTCGGTGCCTCTTTCTCTGCAGTGCGTTGGGCGTTCGACACTCGAGGCTTCCGCCGCCGTGTTTCATTGCGGTCCGAGATTTCACACGTTCAGCCCCCTGCGTTCGAATCTTTGGGTCTGTTGCGTGGTACCCCGTGTTCTTGTGACACGAAACCCGCCGACATTTGGCGCGCCAGGTAGGGGGCTGTAGTGTGTCTTCTTCAAGATCTGCTTCGACATGGGTGACGATCGTCATCACCGTCTCCGCCTTCGCGTTGTCTACGAAAGTCGTCGCCGAGAGCGTCTCCAAGTCCTCGATGGCCTGGAGGCCATTGGAGAGGGCGAGCCGGAGGTCGGCGACATCGGCTTCGGGGGCTTCGCGGCTCTTGCCGGGCCCCTTCGTCATGCGGCATGGCCGCCTCGCTTCAAGCCGGACACTGATGCGCGCTACGATGGGACCTCCGATCCCGTGGAGTTCCTACAGCAGTACGCGGGCAGTGTTCGGGCGGCTGGAGGCGATGGGCGTGTCATGGCCAATTGGTTCGTGATGGTTACAAAAGGAAAGCCTCGCCGGTGGCTCTGTGGGCTGCCACCAAAGTCCATCTCGTCCTGGAGGGAACTCTGCGAGCGCTTCCTCGACAGATACGCGTCCTTGGGACCTGCGCCGGGGACGCGTAGGCCTACTCCGTCCTCGGTGGCCCTTTCCTCATGGACTTGAGGGCGAGGCAGGGAGGCTTGGGCGTCGTCATCCCTTCTTTCCGCCTAGGAAACGGACACTCTTCACCTGCGTAAGGAGTAAAGTGTAACGGCCGTCCTCACTCGCCTTTAATTCCCTCTAAACTGTGGAAACCGTCTGGAGTCGCGAGTTTTGGCCTCACCAGCCTCGCAATCTTCGCTAATTGCGGCTGAACGCGAACGTGAGTTTTCGCTCGATTGCCTTTCGAGAAAGAGCAGGAGCACGGTGTCCGCGCTGGGGCCTTCGCCCGGAAAATAGCAGGCCCGCAAAACCCAGAACGGATTGAGCTCTGACTCGGGAAGGGACCCGCTACAGTCATCTCATACGATCCATGGTGCTCTCTCCTCTCGAGCGACACTCGCTCGAAGGCACATGAGCGCGCGAGAGTCGCATAATTCGTGTGGATTTGCTCTAAGTCTCTTGCTGCCCTTGTCTGCGGCCTTGTGTTTCTTCTCCTGGGATCGCCTTTGTTGTGTTTGGACGCCTGGGGGGCTGCAGGGAGATAGTCCTGTATGCCATTACAGTCACCTCTGGAGCGCTAGTGCCCGCTAGCCTTGCACCACGAGTTGCATACTAAGCGTTAGGCTGCTGTCCCGCTCGGAGGTTGGCCCCTGGACGGCGTAGAACATTCCTCAGACAAAAGACGAGACAAGGAAAAATGCGCAAGGGTGCAAACAAGGATAATTTGGCGAATAACGCCTTAGGTGCGATTACAACTTAAACTGGCCCAGCAGGGCAATGTCTAATGGCTGCTAAGTGTGCAGCTAACCTAATCCTTCTGGAGGATGTCTAGAAGGAGCTTACTGGGCGACCGCTGTTTCGCCCTTGCCATCGCCGGAGCTTTGGCTGGAGCCCGAGGACGTGTCTCCGTTGGACTCCGATGACCCGTCTTCTTCCTCCTCAGCTTCCTCACTGCCGGACTCCTCGGAGCCGGAGGTGTCGCCGCTGGAAGAGCTCTCTACGCCGGCGGCGTCAGGGGCACCTGGGCGAGCGTAGATAGCCTGCAACCGTCGCAGGGTGATCTCCCTCTGCTCTGCCCGGGTCGTCGCCGCACGATCGGGAGTCCCTGGCGGGGGAGGCGGGGGTCTCTGCAGCACCTCTTCCAGGTTGAGGTCGGGGCGAAGACGCTGGAGGTTGGTGAAGATCCGCGTGCCCGCGAGTCCCAGCAACTCTCGGCACTCGGCGTCGATGAGTTCCAGGACCCTCGCCGACGCGCCGTCCAGCTCTTCAGCCAGCTGGTTGAAGAAGAGCAAGATCGACCCGTCGTCCTCGGGGACGGTGGGCAGGATCAGCCCGTGGATGCCCAGGCGGTGCGCCGCCGCCATGACGCGGGTTGAGAACCCGCGGAACATCTGCACTCGCTGCCTCCGCAGCACGTTCGCCTCCTTTTCGGCGTCCCTGACCTCCTGGAGCTTCTTGGAGATCTCCACCCTTTGCAGGGCCGACGCCACGTTCTCCTCCTCAAGCCTCTGCGCTTCACGCCGGAGTGAGGTGAGGGTGGCATCAGCTTCGGCAAGGGCGCGCTCAGCACCCCGGCGTGCTTCGTGCGCCCCCTTCAGCTCGGTCTCCAGGTCGCGGACCCGGCGTTCCAGGGTCTCACGCCCCCGCTTGTACGTCGCCAGGGCGTCGTTGGTCTTGGCGCGGAAGTCAGCGCGGCACGCCTCGGTGAACTCGGCACGTCTTCGCTCGAACTCCTGCTCCATGCTGACCCGCCGCTGGTTCAGCATTTGGTCCGCCTTCGCCTGGAGGGAAGCCTCGCGTTGGTCCAGCGCCTCTTGGCGACGGGTCAGGTCATCGTTGGACTGGCTGGCCAGCGCCTCGCGGCCCTCAAGGCCCTCCCGCTCCCTGTTGAGCTGATCCTCGAGGGCAAGGAGCTGCTCCTCTCGAAGGCGAAGCTCCCGCTCGCGTTCGCGGACCTCTGCCTCTCGGGCAGCGAGCCCAGCCTCTTGCCGGCTCAGACTCTCCGCCCTGGAGTCAGCGCTCTCCTCGCGAGCGTGGAGGAGGGCCTCTCGGTCCTCGACTTCGTCCAGCCTCTGCCGGGCGTTGGCGAGGAGGCCGTCGGCATTGGTCCTGGCTTCGTCCAGGAGGTGTTGGGCTGCCCGTTTAGCCTCCTCACTAGCCAAGGCTGGGTTGGGAGGCCCGATGGTGGGAGGAATCTTTTGGCGCGCCTCGGAGACAATTTTCATGGCCTCTTGGTGCGCCCTGGCCAGGACTCCCCTCGCCGACTCCCTGGCGGTCGCCAGGGCCTCTTCAGCCTCTTCAACGGCGCTGGCGCGGATCTCCTCCGCCTCCTTCCTCGACTGTTCGCGGCGCTCGGCGGCGCGCTGGTCGAGAAGGCGGCATCTCTCCGTGGCTTGGTGCAGGAGGGCCCAGCCCTCGTTGATGCGCGCCTCCTCGGCGGCATGTGCCCTGCCGACCTCGTCGCGGAGGGCGTTGGACACTGTCGCGAGCACCCTCGCCCATGGGTCGGTGGCGTGGGGCTCGGCGGCGATCCTCGCGGGCCTCCCCAGTATCTCCGGCAGGGGAGGCGATGTAGCCCTGGAGGGCCCCGGCTCGGTGGAGGGCGTTCCCTTCTCGCTGCTGGGCTCGGGGGCTGCCCCCGAGCTGGGCGGTGTGGCGGTCCGCGCCGGGGGTGCCTCTGGGGTAGTTGTGGTGCCGGCAGCAGAGGGGGCAGCGGGAGCTGCCCCCATCGACTCTGGCGCGCCCCCTCCTCTGGGGGGCTCAGTCATGCCGGGAGCCGCGGTGGCTCCCGGGGCGGACTACGCGCCTGCGGACGCGCGATCCTCTTCTTCTCCGGCGGCGCGCGGCGGCGTCGCCGGTGTGGTCGTGACCGCCGGGTCAGGGCCCGGCGCGGTCTGGCTGGTCTTCCTCTTCTTCCTCCTCTTCTTCTCCTCCTTCTTCTCCTCGGCGTCCCTGGAGAGGAAGGGGTAAGGGGGTGAGGTCAGAGGAAAGGTAAGGCAAAAAGGTAAAGGTCTTTGTGCAGGAACACTCACGAGGTGTCCCTCTCCACCCATCCTCTCTTGCTCGGGAGGGAGGACGGCGATGGCGGGGGCGCAGAAGATTCGCCAGCCGGCTCCTTCCCTTGGGAGGCCCTCGCCTCAGGTTGCCGGCTGGCGCGTTCGTCGTTGAACTTGGAGCGGCGCTCCGCCTCGAGGCAAGCTTGGCGCCCCTCCCCTTCTGGACCTCGCGAGGAGGACGCGCCGGCGTCTCCACCGGTGGGCTGGTCCGGCAAAGCTGAGTCGCCGTCGGAGGAGTCTGAGAGCACCACGGTGCCCCTAGGACGCCTCCTGCGGATCAGCTGGTCGCCGGACTCTGCATCGTCGTCATCATCATCATCTCCCGAGGCCGTGGGTCCCGTTCCCCTGGCTGCCGAGTCCTGTTCCGAGCTGGCCGCAGGTGCGCTCGGGAGGGGACCAGGCACGACGCCGTCCGCCAGGAACGGGCCCCAGGCATTGAACGTCAAGATCCCCGCCGTAGCACGGCTGATCTCTCGAGCCCCCAAGCAGTAGATCGGCAGGGCGCTGCGCGGGATGGCGGGGATGGGAACCGAAGAGAAGAAGGCTCTGATTACCTCCTCCCGGGCGTCGGCGTTGAGCTCGGTGATGTGCAGCCTGAGGTTGTCTCCGGACCTGTGCCTCCAGATCTCCCGGCGGTGGTCCTGGAGGGGGGCGATGCGTCGGGTAACAAACTCCACCCCGACCATGGTCCCCGTAACACCGGCATCCCGGAGATCGCGGATTCGCGGGCGGAGTGTCCGCAGGGCCTCCTCAGGGAGGGCCTCGCTGGCCCAGGTGTTGAGCTTGACGGGAGGGATCCCCGTGACAAGGAAGAGCTCTGATTCTTCGAGGATGTCGACGAAGAGCCAGCGGCTCCGAAAGTCTTCAACCTTCTTCACCCACTTCAAGTCGATGAAGTCGCCCTCCGTTCCGGCGGTGGCGATGAAGGAGACGCATTCGGAACTCTGGTTCTGTCCAGAGGACCGGAGGGAGAAGAGGTGGCGGAAGTACGCCACCGACGGCTTGATGCCGATCCAGGCCTCGCAGGCGTAGGCGAAGACCGCCAGCAAGGTGACGGCCTTGGGATGCAGGTGGATGGCCTGTATTCCATAGGTCTCCAAAATCGCCAGGAAGAAGGGGGAGAACGGCGGCAGCAGTCCAGCGAAGACGGAGAAGAGGAAGAACGGCTGCGCCGTCGGGGGCAGAGTCCCCCGCGGCGCACGGCCGTGCCAGATGCGGGTGGCGCCCCACTCGTTGTTCTTGCTCCCGACCATCTCCCGGACGGTCTGGAGCTCGCGGCTGCTCTTGATTCGGGAATCGAGCAGAGGCGCCGCCGGCCGAGTCGCAGCAGCAGAAGGCCTCGCCGCTCCACCAGCCCTGCGCGGCGCCATGGATCTGGGCGCGGGTGAGACGCGGTGAGAGGATTGGAGGCGAGGAAAGGATTTGGATGCGCAAGATCTTCAAGGAAGGGGGCGGCGGCGGCGAAGTGCTGTGGGAAAGAAAGGAAGCCTTCCCTGCCAAGCTTTAAGGGGAAGGCTAGGGCGCGGTTTCCGAAGCGTCGACCTTGACGCGACGGTTCGAAAAACGCCCATTGCCCCACCCACTTCGCACGATCTCCGCTCCGCCGTTTCGCTTCCTCAACTGCAAGGGCGCCACGCGTCCGGAGTCTTCCACTACTTCACATGGTCCTCTGACCGCGCATTGACGCGTGCCGTTGGAGGGCCCAGCAACTTCGGGGGCCCCTGTCCCTTCGCTTCCTCGAGAGGGCGCGTTTCGGGCTGGGCTCCCGGGGGCTACTGTCGGTGGAATGGATACCGGGGTATCCCGGTCCACCTGCTCCTGGGCCCCGTCATCGGCCCATCTTTAGCCCAGGCCACGGAGAAGACCCTCACGAGGAGGCGCCTCGTGAGGAGAACGACGACGGAAACCGCTAAGGACCAGAAGACCTCCTCACGAGCCCCTGCTGGTGAGGAGGGGAATCTCGCCCACGTCAGCTCAGCACGTTTGCGTGCAGAGCAAGAAGATAACGGGCAGAAGACCGCGTACCGCCCACGCTACCCCCGACAGGGAGGAGACCAACTTTCGCTGTGTCTGTCCAAAGCGGCACAGTGGCAGTTGGCCACCCCCCCTAAATATAGCATGGACGGTGCAGGGCGCCAGAGGAGGACGTCAGCCTCCTCCACCCACTCCTGTGGACCGGCGCCACTACTCTACAAAGACCAAGTCTACCGAAGAAGATAGTCTACAGCTGTCCACCCTTCCTTGGCCGTATGTGTGGCAACCCCTTCCCCAAGAAGATGAGGGGAAGGAGGACCTTGGCGCTATAAAAGGAAGGGAGGTCACCCCTTAGAGGGGGATGGGATCCTAGATCTAATTTCCTCCAAGTCTCTAGCTGGGTAGGCAGGTTCTTCAACCTCTGACCAGTTGGAGCTCTGTACCAAGACCTTGTACTCCTCGCGAGGTGTCGCGTTGAAATACAGGAAGGCAGGAAGTAGGGGTTTTACCTCACCACGAGGGCCCTGAACCTGGGTAAGCTCGGTGCCTCTTTCTCTGCAGTGCGTTGGGCGTTCGACACTCGAGGCTTCCGCCGCCGTGTTTCGTTGCGGTCCGAGATTTCACACGTTCAGCCCCCTGCGTTCGAATCTTTGGGTCTGTTGCGTGGTACCCCGTGTTCTTGTGACACGAAACCCGCCGACAACCCCGGTCCTATTTTAATCATATTGCAATCAACTGTTTACTTTTCCCGCACTGTTTACTTTACTCGCATACTATATTGTTTTCCACTCGATACGCTCATAACCTTTGTTTCAAGCAAACCGGTGAGATTGACAACCTCATCGCAAGTTGGGAACAAAGTATTTATTTGTGTGTGTGCAGGTTCCACGTTGCAGCTAGCAAGCAAAGCTTGGACGAGGCGCCACATATAAATTATCCGCTGCTGTAGCAAGCTAGCAAGCATCACCTTCAGTCGTCATCGCCTCTCTTCTCCTGATCGATATTAAACCTTGGTTTCTTAACTGAGGAAAAATTTGCCGCTACACTCATCATACCTTCCTCTTGGGGTTCCCAACGGGCTGGTCAAGCACCACGCACAAGGACGTCTGCTTCCACATCAACTAGGCATCAGCTCTTTTCTGGTGCCATCATCACCAAGTAGCAGGACTGCAGCGTCGCCCGCTATTTCGTCTCACCAGCTGCGGTTGTGCCATACGTCCGCAGCCTCTGCATCTTCACATGGTCTTCTGACCGCACGGTTGACACGTGCCGTTGGGGGGCCTAGCAGCTTCTGGGGGCCCCTGGCCCTTCACTCCCTCAGGAGGGCGCGTTCGCGGGCCAGGCTCCCGGGGGCTACTGTCGGTGTTCTGGATACCAGGGTATCCCGGTCCACCTGCTCCTGGGCCCCTTCAACGACCCAACTTTGGCCCAGGGGAGGAACAACGACCAATGCTCAGCGGAGAAGACCCTCATGAGGAGGCGCCTCATGAGGAGAATGACGGCTAAACGGCTAAGGACCAGAAGACCTCCTCATGAGCTATTTCTCGTGAGGGGAAGGACCACATCCATGTCAGCTCGGTACGTTTCCGTGCTGAGCAAGAAGATAAGGGCAGAAGACTGCGTACCGTCCACGCTACCCCCGATAGGGAGGAGACCAACTTTTGCCGTGCCTGCATAAAGCTGCACAGTGGTTCTTGGCCACCCCCCTAAAAATAGGGTGGACGGTGCAGGGCGCCAGAGGAGGACGTCAGCTTCCTCCACCCACTCCCGTGGACTGGCACCACCACTCTACTCTACGAAGACTACGTCCACAGAAGACCCACGTCGACAGCTATCCTCCCACCTTGGCTGTGTGAGGCAACCCCTTCCCCAAGATGATAAGGGAAAGGAGGACCAAGGTGCTATAAAAGGAGGGGAGGCCACCCCTTAGAGAGGATTCGATCTTCTTCTCGGGGGCTCCTAGCAAGGCTAAGTTGGTTCTTCTACCTCTGGCTATTTAGAGCTCTGTAACCAAGACCTTATACTCCTCACAAGGTATCGCGTCGTAATACAAGAAGGCAGGAAGTAGGGGCTTTACCTCACCACGGGGGTCCTGAACCTGGGTAAAGCTTGGCGTCTCCCTCTTGCAGTGCGCTGTGCGTTCGACGTCTCGAGGCTTCCATCACCGTGTTTCATTGCGATCCAAGATCTCACACGTTCAGCCCCCTGCGTTCGAATCTTTGGGTCTGTCACGTGGTACCCCGTGTTCTTGCGACACGAAATCCATCAACAATAGTCTCCATAACCATATCAAGGACACGGAGAATAACTTGGTACGAGCATTAAGAAAACAAGAAACCATGATGAAAATACTATTTCCTTACAACTTCAAGTGAGTGTGTTACTGTCTTATACACATTACTATTTTGGTTACTCAATGTTAAGTGTGTGTTATGCGTGTGCGCAGGTATCATTTTATTCTGCTAGTTATTGAACTTGATAGAGGACAAGTACTAGTCATGGACTCGAAACGTAAACCCCTTGAGACATTCGGGGACATGATTGATACACTCCAGCGGTAATTTCAATCATTATGCATGGCACTATATCAACTACTTTTGTTTATTTACCAATATCAAGTAATTAGTAACTTCTTTATTCATTTTCTTTGCCGGACAGTGCTTGGAAACGGTTCACGAATAAGGCACCGGATCCTTGGAAAAAGGAGCTTGAATTTAAACAAGTACCGGTAAGTACTACTAGCTAGGTCCGCGCATCTCTTTGGTTCTAGTTTCAATACCATTATCATCCTTGATTATTATTTTGATTGAACTCTATTCTTGTAAAGTGCTTGAAGCAAGAAGACGGGAATAATTTATGTGGATTCTATGTCTGCGAGTTCATTCGAGAGATTGCCGTGAGAAGAGCAGAGTAGAACAACTAGATGTACGTAAACAATATTCATAATTTTATTTTATTACCATCATTTATGTTGAGTTTCTTCATTCATATATATTTATCCCCTTCTTTACATTAGATCGAACGGATGTGGGATCGTCTTCTAGCAACCGAGCGTGTACGAGCAATTCAAGAGGAAGTGGCAGGATTCTTACTTGATGAGGTCATAGCACCAACAGGAGAATACCATCAGCAATACGAATTTGGAAAATTGTAATAGAAATTATACTGTATATATGCATGAACGTGTACGATGTACCATTATGTAATATGTTCGACCAAGCACGATGAAAGATGACACTAGCTTCGATCTCTATATACATGACCATATTGTGTAATATGATGGTTTCTTTTATATTTGCATCAACGTGTTTCAAATACCCGAAAAAATCGTATTTCAAATGGCTAGGTTTTAGGGTTTTAGCCACGGCATCGTTTAGGGGCTGCCACGTCGCCAACCTTTGGCATCTGTTCGTATTACGAACCGGTGCTAAAGGTCCGTCGGCAGGAGCTTCTCTGCATGCCCACGTGGAGACCCTTTAGCACCGGTTCGTAACGCAACCGGTGCTAAAGGGTTAGGGCTTTAGTCCCGGATGCGTTGCACCGGTTGCAAAACCGGTGCAAAAGGCACCGGTTGCAAAACTAGTGTGTGGATTAACGTGTTAGCTCTATTTTAGGACCCCGTATTGTGCTTTTAGTATATAACAGATAGATGTTTTATAAATGTTTTTAATATAGATATAGAGAAGTCGTAGAACAAGGTTCTAGACATGCTATATCGACACAAGAAACCATGTTTTCAAAGAAAGCAAACTAGATTAGAGTCTTCCCTTACTACAGCCATATTGCATATCCAATGCTCTGCTTTTAGATAGTTTGTGACTACAATCCAAATGTATTCACGACTTTGTCCCTAGCTATTAACTTGGTTAGACGAGAAGGAGGAATTCAATGAATATGGTGACGGGTACGACTATGCCGATACGAACTAGGAACGTCTCCCAGTCAGTTGCCTGTAGGGTAGTAGGCATGACGTGAGTCGTCAATGCTGCTTGATCCATCCAAAACGTATCTACTTTCCCGAACACTTTTGCTGTTGTTTCTCCTCTAATTTGTGTGTTTTGAATACAACTAATATGGACTAACGTTGTTTTCAGCAGAATTGCCCTGGTGTCTTGTTTTTTGTACAGAAATCCAACTCTCAGGAAAAATTCTAGAAAATACTGCAAAAATCCTATTTTACCATAAGACCCACGGAGCCAGAATACGAGATGGAGAGGGGCCAGGAGGGCACCACACCACCAGGTGGCGTGGGCTAGGCCAGGCCGCCCCAGCCATCTCCTCGAGCCCCCCTTCCGCCTACATATACCCTCTGACCTAAAACTATCAGGGGTTTGGCGTTTTTCCCAGATAGAGTTCCGCTGCGCCGCCACCATCAGAAACCACTATTCAGAACCAAAAACTCCATTCTGGCACCCTGCCAGGGCAGGGATTTGGAGGAGATCTTCTTCATCATCATCATCATCGACGTCTCTCCATCAACCATCCATGATTCGCCCATCCATGTGTGAGTAATTCCCACTGTAGGCAAAGGGGATGGTAGGGATTGGATGAGATTATTCATGTAATTGCTATGATATTGTTAGGGCATGGTGCCTAGTATCTATTGTTAGTGCTTATGACATTGTTGCAACTTGTGCTTAATGCTTGTCACTTTGGGCCCGACTGCCATGATCTCAGATCTAAACTTGTTATTGTTTTATGATGACAATTGTTGTTTATAATCTTACCTGCAAGTTGTATACACATATCGTTGTCCGGAATCCGAGGCCCCAAAGTGACAGCAATTGGGATAACCGGAGGGGATGGCTGTGATGTGAGGATCACATATGTTCACTGAGTGTTAATGCTTTGCTCTGATACTCTATTAAAAGGAGTACCTTAATTACCAGTAGATTCCCTTGAGGCCCCGCTGCAAACAGGCTGGTAGGACAGAAGATGTCGTGCAAGTTTCTCATTACGAGCATGTACGACTATAAAAGGAACACATGCCTATGGTTGTTTAGTACTAGGATGCTTTATCATTATTTATCTGAATTGCCCATGTCTTGATTATTACATGAATTATCTTGTCCATGCAACGCCCGTTCATCCATCCCTATGCCTACAGTATTTAATCCTACTGTTTACTATTGATACCATTACCGTCTTTACTTTACTATTGCTACTACTATTTACTACTGTTACCACTATAAAACTGTTGCTACTGATAAACCACTACGAGCAAGTCTATTTCTAGGTGCAGCTGAATTGACATCTCATCTGTTAAGGCTTATAAATATTCTTTGGCTCCCCTTGTGTCAAATCAATAAATGTGGGTTTTACTTCCCTCGAATACTATTGCGATCCTCTATACTTGTGGGTCATCAAGACTATTTTTTGGCACCGTTGCCGGGGAGCATAGCTTTATTTGTAAGTTCACTTGGAATTCATATTGTTCGCTGAAATCCATTCATCATGGGTAAACCTCGTGATGGAAAGTTTCCTATATTGCCTTCCACTACAAGAAGAGGTACTACTCTGAACACTTCTGTTGCTCTTGATTCGCCATCTATGATGAGTAAGTTGCTTACACCACCGCATGCACATGCTACTACTTCTGCTAAGTTTGAAAATGCTACTGATAGTTTTGATGATGCTTCTACTGTGCTTGATGAGAGTGGTTCGTTAGGTTCCTTTGTAGATGCTACAATTGCTAGGACTAAAAAAATGGGGAACACTACTGTTACACCTGTTAGTTCACCTGAGTCTAGGGAACACCCTAGTGATGATCTTGATGAGGCTTATATTGAGCTAGATGATGATTTTATTGATGAATTTCATGCTACTAGTGATGCTGGTCCTATTAGAGATCTTCTTGCAAGACGCGCTGTTAGACATAAGTTGTCTCCTGATGCTAAGTTTGCTGTGTCTCCCATAAGTATTAGTGATAAGGATTATGATTTCTCTTTGGATTTATCTTACATATCTATTGTTGAGAATGAACCTTTTTGTGGTACTGAAAATGAAAGTGCTATGGGACACATGAATGAGCTTTCTTCTTTGAGTAATTTATTTTCTGATGATACTAAGCTGCGTACTTACTTTGTTGCAAAGATTTTTATTTTTTTGTTGAATGGTGCAGCTAAAGCTTGGTTTAATAATTTGTCTCATGGATCTATTGATAGTCCTATTGCTTTGGTTAATACTTTCTTTCAGAAATATTTTCCTGCTAGTGCTCAACATGCTGCTTTGCAGAAAATCTTTGACTTTGAGCAAGTAAAAGGAGAGAAACTGCCTGAATCATGGGCAAGGTTTTGTTCCTTAATTAGAGCACTTCCTGGAGAGCCATTGCCTAAAAATGAACTCCTTGATATATTTTATAATGGACTGACTGTTGTATCTAAGACATATTTGGATAGTTGTGCTGGTTGTATTTTCAGGAAAAGAACTCGTGCTAAAGCTGAAGAATTAATGGCTAAAATTAGCCAGAATTATGATGATTGTACTATGGCTAAGTCAACACCAGCGCCAGCACCAGCGGCAACACCAAAGAAGAGAGGAATGATTAAATTAAATGATGAAGTGATGAGAGAAGCCAAGAAATCTCTCAAGGAGAAGGGTATTAAATCTGAAGATGTGAAGAATCTACCTCCTATAGAAGAATTATGTAAGCCAATCCCTCACTCATCCAGTATTGAGTTACACTCTCTCCAATGCTTGGATAATAGAGATATTCCTTACTCTAAACCCCCTAATAAATGCTTAGATGAGTTTGATAATTTCATTGTTAAGCAAGATAATTTTAATAAAAGGGTGCAGAATCATTTGTAAGAAAACTCTAGAGCTATTATCAAGTTGCAGGATATTGTGGAGAGAACCTCCATTGATGTGAAGATGCTTGTTAAACATTTTCAAATGGTTCAAACTCAAATTGATCAGCTTACTAAGGTGCAAAAAGATTTGCTAGTCAATGCTTCCAGAGAAAAACACGCTTGTGAAATAAGCACAAGAAGTGGTGCTTCTACTCAGGATCCTTTATATCCTGAAGGACATCTAAGAGGATCGAGCAGGATTCTCAACATGCTGCGGGTGATGGTATTCCTTCTAAGAAAAAGAAGAAGAAGCATAAAATAGTTGCGGAATCTGATGTCTACGCACACGTCTGTTCTTGTAGACAGTGTTGGGCCTCCAAGTGCAGAGGTTTGTAGAACAGCAGCAAGTTTCCCTTAAGTGAATCACGCAAGGTTTATCGAACTCAGGGAGGAAGAGGTCAAAGCTATCCCTCTCAAACAACCCTCAATTACGATACATAAAGTCTCTTGTGTCCCCAACACACCCAATACACTTGTCAGATGTATAGGTGCACTAGTTCGGCGAAGAGATAGTGAAATACAAGTAGTTGTGATGATTATAAGTAGCAACTATAATATGAAATAAATATCGCTGCAAGCAAACATGTAACAAAACTGAATGTAAACGGTGTGCAAAGCTTGGAAACAAGGCCTAGGGATCATACTTTCACTAGTGGACACACTCCCAACAAATATAACATAATTGAACCAATAGATGTTATCATCAATATTCAACTCAAAACAGTTCTCCAATGGAAAACGAACACTAATCATGCGTAGGGCTACGAAGCACTCCTCAAAGTCCGTATGTACCCAAACTAGATTGTCCCACACTATCACCGTGAATGCACTAGATGGTTCCAACAAACACCAACATTTCATAGAGACATTAACCAAAAAGATACACATGATGCACACACTAGTCACCTTTACAGCATGATACGAGGTATCTCCGGAGAGTATAATAATAAAGCATAGGAGTAGCATAATATCTGAATAATAACATCCACCAATTCAACTAGATACAAAGCTCACGATCACATAAATATCACATCATGGGAGAGAGAGGTGAACCACATAGCTACCGGTAGAGCCCTCAGCCCCAGGGGTGAACTACTCCCTCCTCATCATAGGAGACAGCAAGGTTGATGGAGATGGCGGTGAGGTCAATGGAGACGGTGATGGAGATGGCTCTGGGGGCACTTCCCCGTCCCGGCAGGGTGCCGGAACAGAGACGTCTGTCCCCCAAAATTTGTCGACGGTGGCGGCGGAGCTGCAGAACTATTCTGGAAATTTTGCCGACTCCCCTATGGTTTTCTGTCCCTAGGCTTTATATAGGTGAAGGGGCATCGTCAGGTGGCTGCCAGGGGCTCCTCACACATAGGGGGCGCAGCCAGGGCCTGGGCCACGCCGCTCTGGTGTGAGGCTGGCCCCTGGCCCCCTCCGGCTCTCTTTCGGTCCTCATCCTTCATCCGGGAAAAATAGGAGTTCTGGAACTTGTTTCGTCCAATTCCGAGAATATTTCCTGTGTAGCTTTTCTGAAACACAAAAACAGCAAAAAATAGGGAACTGGCACTGTGGCATCTTGTCAATAGGTTAGTTCCGGAAATCGCATAAAAATGCCACGAAGTGTAACGAAACGCAAGGCAAATGGTGTAAAAACAAGCATGGAGCATCAAAAATTATAGATACGTTTGAGACGTATCAGCATCCCCAAGCTTAACTCCTGCTCGTCCTCGAGTAGGTAAGTGATAACAAAAGAATAATTTTTGAGGTGACATGCACCTACACAATCTTGATCATCTAAGTAGAGCATTGAGTGCTGAGATCAAAGAACTTAAAACATGGGCATGAAAGACATAATCTTGACAATAGAAACTTAGCAACCATGTTATAACATGAAAACAAACACAAACAAAAGATCATGAATAATTAAACAATGAAAGTCAAATGTGTGTTTAAATCATATGGAAAAACATATTAAATGGTTTTCAACTTGTCCCTCATGGAATAGCAAAACATAAATGCATAGGACACCTTCAAGTTTAAGAGGGTGACTAGATACAAGTAATTTAAGAACAAGTGAAACCATAGTCATGAATCAATCTATGATAAACTTTGGGACAATGCACATTATACTCAGAATGACAACTATGCTCTCTTAGATGATGCGTAAAGGTGGAAGGTGAAGACTCAACATAAAAGTAAAAGAAAGGCCCTTCGCAGAGGGAAGCAGTGATTAAACATGTGCTAGAGCTTTTCATTTGTAAAACAGAGAGATAAAAATTGGTTTTGAGAGGTGGTTGTCTTTGTCAACGACTGGCAATTGTTGGTGTTCTGGATACCGGGGTATCCCGATCCACCTGCTTCTGGGCCTCTTCAATGGCCAAGCTTCGTCCCAAGGTGCAACAACGACCGAAGCTATTGGAGAAGACCCTCATGAGGAGGCACCTCATGAGGAGAACGACGACTAAAACCGCTAAGGACCAGAAGACCTCCTCACGAGCTTCCGCTGGTGAGGAGAGGGACCACATCTATGTCAGCTCAGCACGTTTGCGTGCAGAGCAAGAAGATGAAGGGCAGAAGACCGCGTACTGCCCACACTACCCCCGATAGGGAGGAGACCAACTTTCGCCGTGCCTGCATAAAGCAGAATAGTGGTTGTTGGCCGCCCCCCCCTAAAAATAGCGTGGACGGCGCAGGGCGCCAGAGGAAGACGTCAGCTTCCTCCACCCACTCCGGTGGACCAGGGCCACTACTCTATGAAGACTACGTCCACAGAAGAATAAAGATCTACAGCTATCCTCCCTCCTTGGCCGTGTGTGGCAACCCCTTCCCCAAGAAGATAAGGGGAAGGAGGACCTTGGCGCTATAAAAGGAGGGGAGGCCACCCCTTAGAGGGGATCGAATCTTCATCTCCAGGCTCCTAGCTAGGCTAAGTTGGTTCTTCTACCTCCGGCCAGCTAGAGCTCTGTAACCAAGGCCTTGTACTCCTCGCGAGGTGTCGTATCATAATACAAGAAGACAGGAAGTAGCGGCTTTACCTCACCACGAGGGCCCTAAACCTGGGTAAAGCTCGTCGTCCCTCTCTGCAGTCCGTTGTGTGTTCGATGACTCGAGGCTTCCGTCACCATGTTACGTTGCGATCCAAGATCTCCCACGTTTAGCCCCCAGCGTTCGAATCTTTGGGTCCGTCGGGTGGTACCCCGTGTTCTTGCGACACGAAATCCATCGACATTTGCATGCCAGGTAGGGGGCTGTGGTGTGATTTCTTCTGGATCTGCTTTGACATGGCCGATGCCAACTCAAGGCTCGAGCATCTTCATCGCCGTAACGCTGTCCGGGGACAGACTGAGCCCATCTTCCGTCATCATGAAGCCTCGGCCAGGGATGAAGAGGAGGAAGATCTGGAGTCCTCCTACCTCCCGTCTGGGTGTACAGAGCCTTCGCTCTCCTTCACCGCCACCACCACTTCTCGCGCTCGTTCTGAGAGTCAGATGTCTCCTGCGCAAGCTCTTGCCTTGGCGCAGGAGCTGCTGTGCTATCAGCCCACCGACGACGGGCGTGAGGGGTGGCGCGCTCGAATCGCCGAGCTCGTCGCCATCGCCAATGAAGACCTGGCCCAAGGAGGAGCCCAGGGCGCGGGAGAACCAGATCCGGCGGTGGGGTGATGACCCACAAGTATAGGGGATCGCAACAGTCTTCGAGGGAAGTATTACCCAAATTTATTGATTCGACACAAGGGGAGCCAAAGAATATATGCAAGCCTTAACAGATGAGTTGTCAATTCAGCTGCACCTGGAAACAGTCTTACTCGCAGCGGTTTATCAGTAGCAACAGTTTTATAGCAGTGACAGCAGGAAAATAGTAACAGCAGTAGTGAAATAGCAGCAATAATAGTAGCAGTTGTAAGCAGTAGGAACAAATACTGTAGGCATAGGGATGGATAACGGGCGTTGCATGGATAGATAATTCATGAAATCAATGAGATATGGGCAATGCAGATAAATAATGATAAAGCATCCTAGTACAAACAATCATAGGCATGTGTTCCGTATATAGTCGTACGTGCTCACAAGGAGAAACTTGCACGACATCTTTTGTCCTACCAGCCTGTTGCAGCAGGGCCTCAAGGGAAACTACTGGTAATTAAGGTACTCCTTTTAATAAAGTACCGGAGCAAAGCATTAGCACTCGGTGAACACATGTGATCCTCACATCATAGCCATCCCCTCCGGTTATCCCAATTTCTGTCACTTTGGGGCCTCGGGTTCCGGACAACAATATGTGTATACAACTTGTAGGTAAGACCATAAACAACAAGTATCATCATAGAAATAATAACAAGTTCAGATCTGAAATCATGGCACTCGGGCCCAAAGTGACAAGCATTAAGCACAACAAGTTGCAACAATGTCATAAGCACTAAATAAAGATACTAGGCACTATGCCCTATCAATCTCATATCAAATTACATGAACAATCTCATCCAATCCCTACCATCCCCTCACCTACAGCGGGGGAATTACTCACACATGGATGGGGGAATTATGGATGGTCGATGGAGGAGCGTCGGTGGTGATGGTGATGAAGATCTCCTCCGAATCCCCGTCCCGGCAGGGTGCCAGAACGGAGTTTCTGGTTCCGAATCGCGGTTTCTGATGGCGGCGGCGCAGCAGAAGTCTATCTGGGAAAAATGCCGTCTCCCCGATCTTAAGTCGTCAGGGGGTATATGTACGCGAGAGAGGGGGTCGAGAGGCGGCCTGGGGCCACCTCACACAGGGGTGGCGCGGCCAGGGCTGGGCCGCGCCGCCCATGTGTGACGGCTCCTCGAGCCACTTCTCCCTCCGGTCTTCTGGCTCCGTGGGTCTTCTGGTGAAATATGATTTTTGGTGATTTTTCCCGAATTTTTACTGGAAGTTGAATTTCTGCACAAAAACGAGACACCAGAGCAATTCTGCTGAAAACAGCGTCAGTCCGTGTTAGTTGTATTCAAAACACACAACTTAGAGAAGAAACAATAGCAAAAGTGTTCGGGAAAGTAGATACGTTTTGGACGTATCAACTGGCATAACTATCATAATCATGCTTGCGACAAAACAAAATTAATATAGGCATAAAAATGATACAAGAACTCTGAGGCAATTTAGATCATCGAGGCTTAATTGACTTTTTGTTTAGTCATATGCATGCTTGAGCATGTGCCAAGTCGATTCAAATGAAGCTTTCAGAGGTGGATACCACAATATCATACCATACTATGAATAAAACAATGCATGCAAGCACCTACACGACATGCTACAGGCTAGTAGTAGATTGAAACTAATCATATGAGAGCAAGAACTACAAAGCGTCCATGAGATGACATATACCTTACATGAACTGACTAAGCATGTCCACATAGATGAGTATATGTACAAAAATGAAAACAAATAGAGTTCATACCAGCCTCTTACCACTTCTCGGATTGTCATATGTCGTCATTATTGCTCTTCACTTGTGCGGCTTGAATAATATAAAGTGAATACCAAGCTCCAATGGAGTAATGGGAGACTGAACTCTGCAACATACTTTACAAAACCAAAGAAGAACAACAAATATTTTTGGGGTTTTCGATTTTTGAAACAAGAGCAGAAGGAAACAGCAAACAAAGCAAAATATTTTTGGGTTTTTCAAGTAGCAAACCAAAATAGCAAGTAAAGCAAACCAAAGGTGAAGAACTAAAGAACCAAATAGAAAGAAACAACGGAAATATTTTTGGTCTTTTTGTGTTTTGGAAGAAGTGAAAACAAGAACAAGACAGTAAAGAAAGCGAAACATGAATATACAAAGGACCGACAGAATATGATATATAGATGAGTGAATTGTCGGCGTACCTCCCCCCAAGCTTAGGCTTTTGGCCTAAGTGGAGATCAATGCCGGCTCTGGTAGCTGCTCCAAGCCGGTGGGTCATCATAGGTGTAATCGTACCCTGGTTCTTGCGAAGATGAAGCTGATGGCGCATAATCATAATAAGGCTGCGCATATGGGAAATTCATGGTGTTGGAGGGCCGCCCCGACTCCTCGGTGCCCTCTTCATCACGCACAGGAGGCGGGTGTTCCTCCACGTACGCATCAAGCTCATCCTCTGTAAGCGACCATCCATTCCTGCGATCAAGGTTAAACAAAAGAGGTGCAGGCAAACGGATTGATCGTTCAGTCTTTACTACCTTCCAGGTAGTCTTCTTGAAAAAGGTTAGCTCAAATGTTAAATTAATTAAACTAGCAGGAGGAGAAATAAACTTATGTTGAACCATAGCATCAAGACCAAGTTTCTCTTCAGGGAATGGCAAATCTAGAAAATGAGGTAACACACCATGAAAAGCTAACAGGCGTGAAGCTATAAGTCCTCCACAAACTCCCCCTTTCTCACGGTTAATATCAAGACGGAAAGCTATTAAGGCTCCCAAATGATAAGTCCTATCATGCCTTAGAGCAGCAGCAATAAAAGCTAGATCATGGAGAGACAATTTACTTGCAGATTTTCTAGCAAGAACACATTTGGTAATGAAGAAGGCAAAATATCGAATGGATGGAAAATGAATGTTTCGAATTTTACCACCCTCTCCTGTGAAGCTTCTTCCTTGGCAAATCTCCTCGTAAAGTTCTAACAAATGCCTTGGTTGTCCCCTTATCTTTTCGAGCGATCCCCACTGTGGTACTCTAATAGCTGTACAGAAAACATCAAGAGGCAAGTCCACAGATTTGTTATAAATTTTATAATGAACCATGGGGTTAGAAGCGGACCAACTAAATCTGAAGTCCTGCACCACAGACATTGTTAGCTTAATATATTGGGTAGGTTCACCCTCAACAAAATATTCTAATCCTGCATTAGCAAGCAAGGTTTGAAAATCTTGCAGGATTCCGGCAGCACTCAAGAATGCTGAGCATGGATAGAGTGAGGGAAAAACCTTCTCTTCACGGTGTACTTTCATAACATCATGCACTTCTAGTTCATGTTGAGGGAGTTGATATGCATTCCCCTCCATTTCTGAAAATTTTGACACACCTCATAAAAAATGATTTAAAGACAAGCTAATGTAGGAAACTACTATGGTGAGTTACTAGAGAGCTATCATGCATCAAAATAATCTTCCTAAGTAATAGAACAAGCATGCATACTCATTTATACTGTCACCTACAATGCTAAAATACTCAAGAAATACTTCACTAAAAGAAAATCTACTTGGACAAGTGGAGGAGTCACATACCGGAGAGCAAATGATCCAAGTTTCAGCAGAAATGCTGGGCTGAGCAAGGAGATCGAGAAATCCAGGCAAAGAACAGCAAGAACTCGAGTTTGGGCAAATGGGTCGGTGTTTTTCGGGAGAGAGAAAGAGCTGGGGAAGAAGAGATGAGTGAGTGGCCTGGTGGGGCCCCCTCACACATGGGTGGCGCGGCCAGGGCTGGGCCGCGCCACCTGTGTGTGAGGTGGCGTGGCTGCCCCACCTGGCACCTCCCAGGTGTCTCTCTACTCCATTTTTGACATAAAAATTTATAAAGAATTTTCTGGAATTTTTCGAGAAACTTAATTTTCGAGGATTTTTCAGAAATTGGCATATCGATAAGATTTAGAAAGACGAGGATGAAAAGATTACAAGCAAATCAAAACTAAGCATGCAGCAGCTCTAAGATGCTCTTAATCATGCAACTAAACTGAAGATATAAAATTTGATGAAAGTGAATTCAAGTAAGATGGAGTGAAAGCGGTGAAAACGAAGTTTCGTTCATATAAAATCACTTTGTTAACAAGGTTGATCAAGTCTTGTTACCAAACTAACTTTTTATGAGGCAAAACTTTGCACTTCACTTAATGCTTATGTTACCTCAACTTTGATAGGTATAGCCCCAACCATAACAATTTGGTATTCTTCCTTGGGCTTTCGCTCTGAACAAATAATTTGACCAACTTTGATGGTCTCAACATGCTTGATTGAATTAAGAGCATTCCTCCTATCAATCTTCTTGGGAAAATAAACTGTATATTCTTTGTCATTAACATTAAAAGTGACTTTCCCTTGGTTGCAATTGATAACAGCACCTGCAGT
This sequence comes from Dactylis glomerata, assembly GCA_007115705.1. Taxonomy (NCBI): domain Eukaryota; kingdom Viridiplantae; phylum Streptophyta; class Magnoliopsida; order Poales; family Poaceae; genus Dactylis; species Dactylis glomerata. Next base: position 7,918,322 of record QXEO01000339.1, read on the forward strand.
GTTTAGAAAAGGTCTCCCAAGAATAATAGACATATTATCATCTTCAGGCATTTCCAACACAACAAAATCAGTTAATATCAGACAGCTGTTAGCAACCTGAACAGGAACATTCTCACATATACCAATAGGAATAGTAGTAGACTTATCAGCCATTTGCAAAGATATATCAGTCGAAACCAATTTTTCTAAATCAAGTCTCTTATAAAGCGAAAAAGGCATTACACTAACTCCAGCTCCCAAATCACATAAAGCAGTTCTAACATAGTTGTTTTTAATGGAGCAAGGAATAGTCGGTATACCTGGATCTCCAAGCTTCTCTGGAACTTTACCATCAAAAGAATAGTTAGCAAGTAGAGTGGAAATTTCCTCACTGGGAATTTTCCTTTTGTTAGTGACAATATCTTTCATATATTTTGCATAAGGAGGCATTCTAATAGCATCAGTCAAAGGAATTTGCAAAAATAAAGGTCTCATCCATTCACAAAACCTGTTGTAGTGTTCCTCTTCCTTGGACTTGTGTTTCTTACTAGGAAAAGGCATTGGCTTCTGTACCCAAGGTTCTCTCTCCTTACCATGCTTGTTGGCAACGAAGTCTTCTTTGGTGTACTTTACATTTTTATCACTCTTTTCCGGTTCTTCTTCAACTTCTTCTTTATCTTCCTCTTTATCGGAAGCATCTCCTGGTTCAGTTTCAGCATCAGAAATAGAAACACTATTAGGATCTTTACCTGCATCAGAGGATTCTGCAGTTGTTCTATGCTTCTTCTTCTTCTTCTTGGAAGGAGTATCATCACTTGAAGTGCGTTGAGAATCCTGCTCGATTCTCTTAGGATGTCCTTCAGGATATAATGGGTCTTGAGTAGCAGCACCACTTCTTGTGCGAATTTCACATGCTTGCTTCTCTTTTGCAGCACTAACTAGTAAGTCTTTTTGCACCTTGGTAAGCTGATCAACTTGTGTTTGAACCATTTGAAAGTGTTTAGCAAGTATCTTCACATCATTTGCGGTTCTCTCCACAATATCCTGCAACTTGTTAATAACTCTAGAATTCTCCAACAGATGATTATGCACCATTCTATTAAAATTCTCTTGCTTAACGATAAAATTATCAAATTCATCTAAGCATTGATCAGGAGGTTTAGTATAAGGAATATCTCTTTCATCAAAGCGTTGGAGAGAGTGTACCTCAATAGTAGATGAGCGAGGGATTGGCTTACATAATTCTTCTATAGGAGGTAAATTCTTCACATCTTCGGCCTTAATACCTTTCTCCTTAAGAGATTTCTTAGCTTCTTCATAATCTTCATCATTTAATTCAATCATCCCTCTCTTCTTCGGCATAGGCTCTGTAGATGGCGCAGGAGTTGGTGCTGGTGTTGGCTCAACTAAAGTCCAATCATCATGATTCCGGCTTATTTTAGCCATTAATTCTTCAGCTTCAGCCGGAGTTCTTTCCCTGAAAACACAACCAGCACAACTATCCAAATATGACTTAGATTCATCCGTTAGTCTATTATAAAATATATCAAGGAGTTCATTTTTAGGCAATGGTTCTTTAGGCAAAGCTCTAATTAAAGAACAAAACCTTGTCCAAGATTCAGGCAACTTCTCTCTTTTTCCCTGTTCAAAATCAAAGATTTTCTGCAAAGCAGCATGTTGAGCACTAGCGGGAAAATATTTCTGAAAGAAAGCATTAACCAAAGCAATAGGACTAGTAAGAGATCCAGGAGACAAGCTATTAAACCAAGTTTTAGCAGCATCTTTCAACGAGAAAGGAAAAATCTTAGCAACAAAGTAAGTGCGGAGCTTAATATCATCAGAAAAAAAATTACTCAAAGTAGAAAGCTCATTCATGTGCTCCATAGCACTCTCATCTTTAGTACCACAAAAAGGAGTTTTCTCAACAATAGATATGTAAGATAAATCCAAAGAGAAATCATAATCCTTGTCTCTAATATTTATAGGAGAAGCAGCAAACTTAGGATCAGGAGACAAATTATATCTAACAGAACGTCTAGCAAGTAGTTCTTTAACATTACCTGCATCACGAGCAGCACGTGCTTCTGCAATAAAATCATCATTAAGCTCAATATAAGCATCATCATCATAATCATCACTAGAACATTCCCTAGACTCAGGTGAACTAACAGGTGTAACAGTGGTGTTTCCCAACTTAGCTCTAGCAATAGTAGCTTCTAAAAAGGAACCTAGTGAACCTCTCTCATCAAGCACAGTAGAAGCATCATCTAAATTATCAGTGGCACTTTCAATCTCAGCAGAAGTAGTAGCAGTAGCATGTGGGTGTGGTGGTGTAAGCAACTTACTCATAACAGATGGCGAATCAAGAGCAACAGAGGTGTTGAGAGTCGTACCTCTTCTTGTAGTGGATGGCAATATAGGAACTTTTCCATCACGAGGTTTACCCACGATGAAAGGATTGCAGCGAACAATATGAATACCAAGTGAACTTACAAATAAAGCTATGGTCCCCGGCAACGGCGCCAAAAAATAGTCTTGATGACCCACAAGTATAGGGGATCGCAACAGTCTTCGAGGGAAGTATTACCCAAATTTATTGATTCGACACAAGGGGAGCCAAAGAATATATGAAAGCCTTAACAGATGAGTTGTCAATTCACCTGCACCTGGAAACAGTCTCACTCACAGCGGTTTATCAGTAGCAACAGTTTTATAGCAGTGACAGCAGGGAAACAGTAACAACAGTAGTAAATAGCAGCGGTAATAGTAACAGTTGTAAACAGTAGGAACAAATACTGTAGGCATAGGGATGGATAACGGGCGTTGCATGGATAAGATAATTCATGAAATCAATGAGATATGGGCATTGCAGATAAATAATGATAAAGCATCCTAGTACAAACAATCATAGGCATATGTTCCGTATATAGTCGTACGTGCTCACAAGGAGAAACTTGCACGACATCTTTTGTCCTACCAGCCTGTAATTAAGGTACTCCTTTTAATAGAGTACCGGAGCAAAGCATTACCACTCGGTGAACACATGTGATCCTCACATCATAGCCATCCCCTCCGGTTATCCCAATTTCTGTCACTTTGGGGCCTCGGGTTCCGGACAACAATATGTGTATACAACTTGTAGGTAAGACCATAAACAACAAGTATCATCATAGAAATAATAACATGTTCAGATCTGAAATCATGGCACTCGGGCCCAAAGTGACAAGCATTAAGCACAACAAGTTGCAACAATGTCATAGGCACTAAATAAAGATACTAGGCACTATGCCCTATCAATCTCATATCAAATTACATGAACAATCTCATCCAATCCCTACTATCCCCTCACCTACAGCGGGGGAATTACTCACACATGGATGGGAAAATCATGGATGGTCGATGGAGGAGCGTCGGTGGTGATGGTGATGAAGATCTCCTCCGAATCCCCGTCCCGGCAGGGTGCCAGAACGGAGTTTCTGGTTCTGAATCGCGGTTTCTGATGGCGGCGGCGCAGCGGAAGTCTCTCTGGGAAAAACGCCGCCTCCCCGATCTTAAGTCGTCAGGGGGTACATGTAGGCGAGAGAGGAGGCCGAGAGGGTGGCCAGGGCCCCCTCACACAGGGCTGGCGCGGCCAGGCCTGGGCCGCGCCGCCCATGAGGGAGGAGCCCTCAGGCCTCCTCTCCCTCCTGTCTTCTGGCTTCGTGGGTCTTTCGGTGAAATAGAATTTTACATGATTTTTCCTGAATTTTTACTGGAAGTTGAATTTCTGCACAAAAACGAGACACCAGAGCAGTTCTGCTGAAAACAGCGTCAGTCCGTGTTAGTTGTATTCAAAACACACAAATTAGAGGAGAAACAATAGCAAAAGTGTTCGGGAAAGTAGATACGTTTTGGACGTATCAGCTGGTAGGACAAAAGATGTTGTGCAAGTTTCTCCTTGTGAGCACATACAACTATACACGGAACACATGCATATGATTATTTGTACTAGGATGCTTTATCATTATTTATCTGCAATGCCCATGTCTCATTGATTTCATGAATTATCTTATCCATGCAACGCCCGTAATCCATCCCTATGCCTACAGTATTTGTTCCTACTGTTTACTACTGTTACTATTACCGCTGCTATTTTACTACTGCTGTTACTATTTCACTACTATCACCACTATAAAACTGTTGCTACTGATAAACCACTGCGAGCAAGACTGTTTCCAGGTGCAGCTGAATTGACAACTCACCTGTTAAGGCTTACATATATTCTTTGGCTCCCCTTGTGTCAAATCAATAAATTTGGGTTTTACTTCCCTCGAAGACTGTTGCGATCCCCTATACTTGTGGGTCATCAGTGGTCCGCATACCCTCCGAGGAGAGATAAGAGCATCTCTAGTGGATCCTCTATATGGAGGTGTATAGCAAATATACACGATGGACACCGAAAATTGCTCCCTGTGGCTCGTGTAAAAGGGCGTGTAAATATCCACGCCCAATCCACGACGGTACGAGGCGTGGAAGTAAACACGACCCAGCCACGCTCATACTCGCCCTGGAGAATGGATCGGAGGAGCTCGCCATGGAAATCATCCTCCCGCAGCCCACCCAGAGCAAGCATCGGAGGAGCTCGGCCGATGGAAATCATCCTCTCCGCCCGCCGCCCAATAGGTAATCTTCTTTTCCAATCGCGAGCTTGAGCGGGGGAGCAGAGGGGCAGTGGCCAGATGCTGTGCAGGGAGATTTGGCGGCAGCGGCGGTGCTCACCCTGGAAACAATCAAGGGCGGGGACGGGGCGGTGCTGGGGTGGGGGCGGCAGACGGGGCGGTGCTGGGATGGGTGGCGACGGTGCTGGGATGGGGGCGACGATGCTGGGATGGGGGCGGCGGTGCTGGGATGGGGTGGCGGCGGTGCTAGGATGGGGTGGCGGCGGTGCTGGGAAGCGGCAGTGCTGGGATGGGGTGGCGGCGGTGCTGGGAAGGGGGTGGTGCTGGGAAGGGGACGGGGAGAACGGGGACAGGGAGAACAGGGACGGGGAGAACGGGTGAGATGGCGGACGGGGCGGTGCTGGGAATGATGATTGTTTGCAGATTGTGCTTAATTCCTGTGTACATTTGTTGATTGTTTGCAGATGGATGATGAAAATTTCTTTGACACCGTGGGTTTTGGTTACACACAAACACAACCAGATAGCCCAATTGGAGAGCAACCAACTCCATCAACTCAGCATGACGCACCAACAATAACAGAGAAAGGAAAATCAAACAAAGGAAAAAATTGGTCTAGTGATGAGGACAAGGTTCTCATAGCAGCATGGGAAAATACAAGTTTGGATATTGTTGGGACAGATCAAAACCGAGATGCTTATTGGGCTAGAATTTCAAAGTACTACAACACACACAAGGAATCATCATGGCCGAAGCGTAATGCTAATGCAATCAATTGCTGTTACACATTGATTAACAGAGAGACCTCTAAATTTTGTGGTTGCCTTCAGCAGATTTTAAATAGGCAAGAAAGTGGAAGGACTATAGATGAAAAGGTATGCGACTTTCTTGTACTTGTATATGTGTTGTGCATATTCTATATGTGTTGTGCAATATTCTATATGTGTTGTGCAATATTCTATATGTGTTGTGCATATTCTATATGTGTTGTGCATATTTTAACAATATACTCCTATGTGCAGACAAACGATGCACACATTTTGTTCAAGGAAATGGATCTTAAAAAAAAGAAGCCTTTCACATTGATGCATTGCTATGTAAAGTTTTCGAAGCATCCAAAGTGGTAGACAAGAGAACTTGAAACTTCTCTTAAGAAACAAAAGAAGACCATTGATGCAACTCCAGGCACAGCCACCAATGATCCGGCTGATGCATCGTCAGTACGCACTGATGCTACCTCGATACACACTGATGCTCTTGAACATGAGAAAAGACCTGATGGTGTGAAGAAGGACAAGAGAGGTAGAACTGATGGCATTGCTTGCAAGCTGTCATTAGAAACTATGTAGGCAGCAAAGTAAGAGAAGGATGAGATCAAAGAGGCGACAAGAAATGCTTGCTATGCACAACAATTAGAATTGCGAAAAGAGGAGATTGCACTCAAAAAGAAGGAGGATGCACGAAACGAGAGGGAGGATGCACGGAGACAGTTTGAATTAGATGAGAGGGTCATACTCATCGACACTAGTGGTATGAATGATGTGCAAAAGCATTTCTACCTAGCTAAGCAGAAGGAGATCCTTGCTCGCGGCCTAGAGTAATGTTGTAGTTGTAAGAACAATTTGATGCTTTATGCTAGTTGTTGTAAGAACTATTTGATGCTTTCTGCTAGTTGTTGTAAGAACTATTTGATGCTTTCTGCTAGTTGTTGTAAGAACAATTTGATGCTTTCTGCTAGTTGTTGTAAGAACAATTTGATGCTTTCTGCTATTTTATTGAGGACATGGATTACATCACTCATTGCATAAATATTCAACTATTTTTATTGATAGCTGCATTACAAAGACATGGATTACATCACTCATTGCATAAATTAAAACTAGATGACAAGAAATGGATTACATCACTCGTTTCCAAACTTTTGCCACACATGGTCAATTAGATCAAGTTTAAGCTGATCATGTTCATCAAAATTTCTAATCTGGTGAGTCATCTGAATAAAAGAGCTCAGTTCTTTCGCATGAGTACGAGAGACTGTGACTCTTTCTCCCATTGCCTCAAAAGTGCAGCTTTGCTGACCAGTTTGTCGCTCCTCTTCAACTATCATATTGTGCATTATGACACAAGCTTTCATGACATCAGTGATTTCTTTACGTTTCCATCCTTTAGCAGGTCCACGAACAATAGCAAAACAAGATTGCATAACTCCAAAGGCTCGTTCCACATCTTTCTGAGCCCCTTCTTGCTTCTTGGCAAAAGTTTTATGCTTTCTGCTAGTTGGAGCTGGTATGCTCTTCACAAATGTTGCCCACCATGGATAGATACCATCTGCAAGGTAATACCCCATTGTGTACTGATGGCCATTGATGCTATAATTCACTGGAGGAGTTTGGCCTTCGGCTAGCTTTGTAAAAACAGGAGAACGTTGAAGAACATTTATATCATTCAGAGACCCTGGTAAACCAAAATAAGCATGCCAAATCCAAAGATCTTGTGAAGCAACTGCTTCCAAGATCATAGTGGGCTCGTTCACATGGCCTCTAAACATGCCATGCCATTTTTTGGGGCAATTTTTCCACCCCCAGTGCATGCAATCTATGCTCCCTAACATACCGGGAAATCCTCTTTCCTCCCCTATTGCAAGTAACCTAGCAATGTCTTCTTCATTTGGAGATCTCAGGTACTTTTCCCCAAAAACTTCACAGACTTTGATCACAAATTTCTTGCAAGACTCTAAATTAGTAGCCTCAGCGGACCAGATGTACTCATCAACACCATCAGCTGCTATTCCATATGTTAGCATCCGCATTGCCGCGGTCATCTTTTGCAGAGGATGTAACCCAAGAGCTCTAGAAGCACTTCTTTTTTGCGTAAAATAACCATCATAGTCATGCTCAAGTATACCATCAGCTATGCGGTTGAAAAAAGTACGCGACATCCTAAATCTGTGCATAAAAACTAAATGAGACGGGGAAATGAAAAAAGGCCCAAAGCAGAGAAGTGTACACGTCCTAATTTACACGTTTGAAAATATAGCCGTTTGAAAATATAGCCGTTGGAATATACACGTCCTAATTTACACGTTCCACTGAAAAACTGGGAGGTGTATAATTTAGCAAGGTGTATATGAACAAATAATCGCTATAGAGGACAGGCTCCCTGGAGCCCGTTTTTGAATTTTTTGAAAATCGGCATTTTTAAGTTTCAAAAAATTCTGAACTAAAATTCTAGATGTTGAATATAACTTATTCTACAACCCTGCAAAATTTCAGCGCGAAAGAGTTTGTATTCCGGCCTACAAAAAAATGACAAATTCTGATAAATCTGAAAATTTTCGAATTCTGTACTGTTCACAGTCTCAGATCTAGAAATTTGTCATTTTTACACAGCCCAAAAAACGAAATATTTCGCGTTGATTTTTTGCACGCAGCTAGAAGTCATTATTGCCCACATCTAAGAATTTTTTTCAGAATTTTTTCGAAATTTAGCATGTCAATTTTTGTTGAATTCAAAAAAACAGGCTCCATGAAGCCCAGGATCCAAAACGACGCACTCGTATATGAACGTGTATGTGGAGATATACACGTCCAAATTTACACTATCCACTAGACATGCTCTAACAGCATGTCCGCATGCTGTAACGCGATGATGTCTCAAAACACCAGCATTAAAGAAGGAATGTGGTAGGTGTCGTGATGTGCACACTGACCAGTCTTAGATTTGTTGCATCTTTATATAGAGAGACGACTTAGCAATGCATACAAGTGGTGTTTAACCAACCAAATTGCTGTTTAAACAGAATAATTTTTTGCGGAATAGTTTAAACATAACATTAGCGGACCTATCAGTTTATTTTGTCGCGTTTACTTTTGTTAGGTACTTAACTCTTTGTTTGGCTTCTGGGAAGAAAAAGGAGAAGTTTATTGCAACTTCAAAGCTAACATATTTAACGAGGGGGGACAGATGAGATAGAGGTTGCAAGTTGTTGGTTTGTTACAATCAGCTGGCCAGCTATTCATGGTGGTGCAATTGGGAAGTGGAAGGACACGAACTTGATAGGACGCCATCTTTACAATGATCGACTCACACACATGGTGACAATCCACGACATGCTTCATATTTGGATTAGAAAGTGAACACTACCATGGAGAAACAAACCGAGAAACTTACTACAGGACTGCACATTACATTACACACGTTTAAATAGCGCATCGCACATGGTTTTGATAACTGTCTCCCCGGAAGACTTTCCAATGGGGTCATCACATGTGGAACAAAAATGGTGTGCGATTGCTTCCAAATTAAAAGCGATTCAAACAGAAAATAATGTGGGGGTGTGGATCAAGATGGAAATGTTGGAACCAAACAACTCTGGGGTGTAACTAAAATAAACCCTCACAAAAAAACCTAGAATAAACATGTGTGATAAAATAGAGCAAAAAAAATAGCACCGAATGGCGAACGGACACCAGCCCGCCACTGCCAGATGGTGAATACCTCGCCAGTGGCGATGCGGAGATGCATCCCATGGCCTGCTCTCCACGTTGGCGAAGCTGAACTGCACCAGGTAGCCCCGGCACCGACGAAGATGCAGTTATTGTGGTGGCAGCAACAACATAGAGAAAGAAATGAACAATATTGAAATTAAGGAGATGCCTGCAAAAAAATATTGAAAGGAGATAGCATGTATGTCTTTACTCTGTTGATTTTCTTCATCATCCGCAATTAGATGATGCACATATATTATGAGGTTCGGATTGGATCATCAATTTTATTAATGAAATATGGGCTAGTTGATATATAAATTATAAGGTCAGTTTCATAATAATCGAATTAAGATCCCAATGGTATTAATATTTATGCCCCAATTCTGATTTATTATTGTTCAAATATATGATCAAAGTCGGTACATGAAAAAAAAGGACGTCCAAGGTGGATGGGCGGAGTACAGTTCAGGTTTTTTGTCAGGCATCTTTGAGCTTGCAAAAAAAATCATGATCTGAAACATCTGAACAGATTATTATCCATGTTCTACTGAGGACTTGTTGTACACAATGAAATAGTTGAGGAGAGGACAAAGTAGCTAGGCTAAAACCACAACACACACAACATTCTCTAGTGACATGGGATCCTCAAATCTTACACGATCCTCCCACTGTTTATATTAGTTGTCGATAATTTAGTATATAGTTTTACTAAATGAGCAAAAAGTTATATGAAACAAAGTTAGTACTCCCTCCGATCGGAAAGAAGTGTCGATAATTTTATACTAATTTAGTATAAATTTTATACTAAGTTACCAACATTTATTTCCCTAACGAGGTTTAGTGGACGGCATGCACCGTTGTAGGATGGTGTCGTATGCATGAGGCCATAAGTCTGCGGGCGTGCATACCATTTTCAAGTACACGCATGAGCTTGTGCATGCCTTCCATGTTAAGATAGAAATAGAGTTTGTACATCAAAGAAACCCTTCCGCTCCGATCATAGGCGATCGAGCAGGCACACCCACGCACGAACGCTACACATGGCAACTACTCGCCATCGTCCCCACATCCACACAGTCTGGATCTTTTCCATTGGGCGAACTCCTCCTTGATCTTCCGACAGACCTCCACTGGCATGGTTGCAAACTTGTCAAAAACCCTGCTGTTTCTTTCCAGCCAGATTGCCCTTGTTACAAGTAACACAAGGGCGTTGAGCTCTTTCCGTTGCTTCTGTGGCACCGCCGTTGCCATCTTGTTCCACCAAAGCGCGAAGTCATCGTCCACCGTTGGGGTGAAACGGTCCAACCTAAATCCTGTTGAAGTGTATAAGTGAATTGCCTAGCCCTTTCCATCAGTTTGGACTTTTGGTTGCGTTGGCTAGTGCATGAAGCTTAACATGGTATCAGAGCCCAGGGTCTCGAGTTTGAGTCCTGGTTTTCGCAATTTATTGTAAAATTGTTGTTGCCCCCCCTTTGTGTCCACGTGTTGACTTTCTCTTCTCCCGTTTGTGTCCACGTGTTGACTTTCTCTTCTCCTGTCTGTGTCCACGTGTTGACTTTCTCTTCTCCCGTCACACGTGAGTGGGGGTGTTGAAGTGTATAAGTGAATTGCCTAGCCCTTTCCATCAGTTCGGACTTTTGGTTGCGTTGGCTAGTGCATGAAGCTTAACAAATCCCAGCAGTATTTCATACCAAATCTGTCTCGAAAACGAGCAATTGTGTAGCGATGTGGGCGCTGGTCCCTGGCTCCTGGAAGCAGAGAACACACTGAGCTGGGTGATCAAGTCCCCTCCTCTCTAGCCGGTCTGCAGTCCACAGCCTATCGTTCAAGGAGAACCAGGTATGCAGCTTGTGGATGAGTGGCGCGCCTGCAGACCAAAGATGAGGGGCTGCCGTGTCTTGTACTCTGCCTAAGAAGAATGCGCTGTAGGCCGATTTGGCAGAGTAAACCCCTGAGTCTGTCAGCTTCCACGTGATCTGATCTTCTTGGGCTCCCAGTCTAACATCCCTCAGCGCAAATATCCACAAACTCAGCGATCGCCGGGATTGAGGGGGCTCCCCTAATTTGCGCAATCCACTCATTGTCTTGCAGGGCTGCCGCCACTGTCATGGTTCTGGCTCTGGGACGCACAAATTCCATAAGATTTGGCGCCATGTCCTCAATGCTACAACCTTGCAGCCATCTATCTGTCCAGAACAAGAATTTTTGTCCATTACCCACTTCAAACCTAGTGCATGATTTGAACATCTTCTCTGCACTGTAACGATGGCGTTGTGCGACGGCATGCAAGACGGTCCAATTTTGAATCAAAAAGTCAAAACTGGTTCGTTTTGTGCTCATCTTTCAAATTTGGGTGAAACTGATTATTTCATCTCTTATTCACATGATAAAAACAATTGTCTGGAATCAGCCGCACAGGCTTCATCTGGAAGTTGCACACAACAAGTGTAAAAAAATAGACGCCGTTCGTTCTGTCAAACATACACTTTTAATCGTTAGTCGTTACATAGGATTGCACTGGAAAAAGGCTCCTCATCCATCTCGCATCCAGGATGATATGTGACAATATATAGCGTCGCCCTCGACAATGCACGTTCTCAGAACTTTGCTCTCCTTCATCCACTCGCTGTGTCTCCTCCTCCCGTCGCTACTCCCACCACGTCACGCGTGGCGACTTACATCAGTGCCGTGCCGCCAAGACGGCCCGGCCGGATGTGTATCGGTGCATGGTGGCCAACGTCGGTCACTGGTCATTTTCGCCTAAGTCTCATCCGGCGCTACATCACCTCCTAGATTACAACATTCAGTAGTGTACGATCACCAGTGTGGTATTCCACCGCCCACCATAGCTTAACTTTTTTAGGGGATTTGGCTCCTCTAGCGTCCACCGTCCTGTCTCTTCTTCACCAGCGCAAGGACGTACGTATAAACTATTTTTGGTATAGGATTCAGTAAACGTCAAGTAGGAAACCGAGGACGTGTAAACTAGATGTAATCTATCATGCCACGTCGTGTTCCATTATATACCTCTCTTGCATCGGAATCCGTCTAGATTTCGTTTGGGTTCCGGTCTGGTACTACGATGCGGACACATCGATCGTCTCGCGGTTAGCCTAGCTTATGTATCCTTCATCAGCTATTAATACACGAGGAATTGCAGGCCAAAGAGAGAACCCAAACACAGGAGACAAAATAACCAGAAAGATCAGAGACATCCGGCATCCATCCATGGCAGACTTATTGCCCACGGACGTCCTAGTCGAGATCCTGCTGCGGCTCCCCACGAGCGCCCGGCGGCGATCCCGCCTTGTCTGCCGGCTCTGGCGAGACACTGTCGACACACACACCACCGAGATGCGGAGCCGCCCTAGGACGCTCATGGCTTCCAGTTATTCTGTAGGATGGGAGCCCCCCCAGGAGCAGAGACACTGTCGACACACACACACACCATCGAGGATGGGAGCCCCCCCAGGAGCAGAGACCTATGGGCTGGAAACACCTGCAAAGGCATGAGTCGCATGAGTCTAGTTGACACGTGCAACGGCATAGTCTGCATGTGCGACAACGACCACTCCGATGGACGCATCACTCTAGCCAATCCGGTCACCGGCGAGGCACTCGGCATACCACCGCTACCGCTGCGGTATGGCATGTTCGCTTGGTTCACATACAAGATGTATGGTTTTGCGTATCATCCAACGACGGGGCGGTATAAGGTTGTGCATGTTCCCTACATCTTCGACCGGATCTGGGTGTTCACGCTCGGAGAGGCGTCTTGGCGAGCCGTCACAACCAATTGTCCAAAACAGACGCATGACCGTGACAAGGGCATTGTCGGCGCCAATGGCACGATATACTGGTGCGTGAAGGAATCGAATACAAAGCTCATGTCATTTGACCTCGACAACGAGCACATCACATCCATTGGACCTCTGCCCAACGTGTTGTCCAGACCAGGCAATTGGCACCTTACTGAGGTGCACGGGAAGCTGGGCATCGCCTTTTGCCACGACTCACCAATGTCAGACAAAACGGAGGTGTGGGTCATGGAGCATGCCATGGAGGGGCAACTGACGTGGAGCCTCTGGTACAACATGCAGATCGAGAAGCATCACCTCACACGTCCAAGCTTTACTCACGACGGCGAGTACATCTTGACGATGAGATGGCAATCAGAACGAGGTTATGTATTGTACAAACACAAGCCAAGCAATGGAGGACAGAGGACACATCATGTTGTGGTAGAGATAGATCAAAGGAACCACGAGACGGATGTTGCCGATACCAGGACATTCTACATGTATTACGCGACCTGCGCCTACGTCGAGACTACAGAACCTCTAAGTGTTTATAGGTGTTGGTGACTGCTTGATATTCGGTTATGGTGTCTAGTGTTTGTTATACGAAGATTCTTAGTCATGACTCTCAAAAATGTAACGACAGTCAAGTGCCTTGTGTATTTTGATACGTCCATTTTGCATCACTATTTTGTATCATAATTTACTATTATTCATTGATATATTTCATATTTAGAGTTGATACTTATGTTATTTCCTTTGTTTTCACATGTTTAATGATCTTTGGAGGAGTTGCTGCCGGAGTCAGGATTCTGCTGAAAAAAGGACCATCAAGGGACCATATTTTGAAGATCAGGAAAATTCTAGAAAAATACTAGGAAATTATATTTTCCCAGAAGACTCAGGAAGCCAGAAGGAGGAGTCGAGAGGAGCCAGGAGGGGCCCACATGCCAGGGTGGCGCGGCCTGACCCCTGGCCGCGCCAGCCTTGTGTGAGGCCGCCCTGGCCCACTTCTGGTCTCGCCCCTGCGCGTACTTCATTGTCCCCGAAATCCTAAGTCAGGGGGGCTCAGAGTTAGACACCGCCGCCTCTGCGGGGTGGAAAACACCAGAGAGAGAAAAGCTCTCCGGCAGGCAGAAATCTGCCGGGGAAATTCCTTCCCGGAGAGGGAAGATCGTCGCCATCGTCATCACCATCGCACCGGACTTCATCGGGATCATCATCATCATCCCCATCACCAGCACCTTCATCTTCACCATCACCACGCCATCCCGCTGTAACATCTTGAGTTGGATCTTGTTATATTCATAGGGGAAACTTTCCCGGTGTTGATTACTCTTGTAGTTGATGCTATTGAGTGGAACCATTGAATTAAGGTTTATGTCCAGATCGTTATTTACCATTATTTCACCTCTGATCATGATCCATATGATGTCTTATGAGTAGTTCGTTTAGTTCTTGAGGATATGGGAGAAGTCAAGATGTTAGTAGTGAATTATTGTTGAGAAATATTTAATGGTTTGATATTGTTGTGGTGCTATTTCACTAGTGGTGTCATGTGAACGTCGACTACATGATACTTCACTATTTATGGGCCTAGTGAGATGCATTGTGTATTTGGCTACCGATTGTGGGGTTGCTGGAGTAACAGAAACCTAAACCTTCGTTGGAAAACCATTACACCAGGGAGCGTAGGATCTTAGAGTTTAAGGCTGTGGTTGGATTTATCTTAATTACTTTCTTGTATTTGCGGATGCTTGCAAGGGGTATAACCACAAGTGTGTATTTATCCTAGTAAGGGTAGTGCGCTAGCACAGGTTCACCCCCATAACACCTATCAAACCAATAAAAACTATTGGCTTTATGAAGCGAAAGCTCTTGACAGAAACTCCCGTGTGTACTCGAGAACGTTTGGTTATTATAAGTACACAACCGGCTTGTCCTTTGCTGAAGAAAGGATTGGGCCACTTGCTGCAATTGTTACTACTGTCTTTTATTTACTCGCACTTTATTTACTCGTATTACCAAATACCCCTGAAAACCTGTTTGCTAGTATTTACAGTAATTCCTTGATCAAAACCGCTCATCAACACCTTCTGCTCCTCGTTGGGTTCGACACTCTTATTTATCGAAAGTACTAGATACACCTCCTATACTTGTGGGTCATCAAGACTATTTTCTGGCGCCGTTGCCGGGGAGTGTAGCGCTATTGAAGAGTGAAATTGGTAAAGGTAACTGTCACTGTGAGTATCGTTTTTATTTTGTCTTTTATTTTTATTTTTATTTTACTCTGCTATGGAGAACTCTCCATTTGGTTTCCTATTTGGAAACACATCTACTACTACTGCTGCACATGTGGATGAACCACCACCACCACCACTGCCTGCTGAAATTGATCCTTTTAAAATACCTATAAAAATTGTTGGGCGTATTATGGATAACTGCTATTCAGGTGATGGAACTGTCCATCCGGGTGATCACTTATTATTTATACATAAATTATGTGAGTTGTTCAGATGTGCAGGTATTTCACCAAGCCAGGTCAAGAAGAAACTATTCTCATTATCATTGAAAGGCAGAGCTGAAGAGTGGTATCGACTACTCCAAGATGGTCCATCTATGGCATGGGAGGATATTGTACCTCTCTTTTATTCTAAGTTTTATCCTCCAAGTGAAATTCATGAAGATCGTAACCGGATATATAATTTTTGGCCTCATGATGGAGAGAGTATTGCCCAAGCGTGGGGGAGATTGAAGTTACTAATGCTCAAATGCCCCATTCATGAGCTCCCCAATAATATTGTTATTGATAATTTTTATGCGCGGCTTACTCTTCCTGATAAGGATTATTTGGATGCTTCTTGCTTTGGATCATTTACTCATATGAAAGAAGATGCTAAGTGGAAACTTCTTGACCGTATACAAGAGAATGCTGAAGGATGGGAAAACGACAAAGGTAGGAAGTCAGGTATAAACTATGATTATGAATGCATTAAATCTTTTATGGGGACCAATGACTTTCATAGTGTTAGTGCTGCTTATGGTCTTGATTCACAAATACTTGCTAATTGTCTTAAGGCTTTTGCCTCTTATATTGATGTTCCAAAGAAAGATTGGAACAAATATCATGCGCCTTATAAAGACTCTATTAGTCATTTACCTGCTGCATCTACTGAAGTTTGTACTATTGATAGCATTGTGCCTGAGCCTTATTTTGAGAAGACACCTTTCCCTGCTAAGGTAAAAAAGTATTCTACTTTGGTAAGTGTGTCTAATAAAAGTACTAAGAAAGATGCAGAGCCTGATGAGCAAATTACTATTAAGTCTCCTATAGCTATATTGAAGGATCTTGTTACTAAAGATGTAGGGGATGAATATATTCTTTTTTATGAAGATGCTTCTAAAATTCTCTCACATCCTAAAAAGCATAGGAAAACAAGTGTTCCTGTTATTTCTGTCAGGATTGGAGATCATTGCTATTATGGTTTATGTGATATTGGTGCTACTGCAAGTGGTATTCCCTTAGAGCTTTACAAAGAAATCATGCACGAGATTGGCACTTGTGAACTTGAAGATATTGATGTGGTTGTTCAGCTTGCTAACAGAGAGACTATTTGGCCTCTCGGTATTGTTCGAGATGTGGAAGTTCTTTGCGGTAAGACTAAATACCCTACTGATTTTCTAGTACTTGGTAAGAAGGCTAGTAAAACTTGTCCTATTATTTTTGGTAGACCATTTTTGAACACCTGTGGCACCGTGATAGATTGTAAGAAGGAGAATTTTTTTACTAAGTTCAATGGAGAGTCTTATGAGTTTAATTTTTCCAAGTTTGCTAAGACTTCTTATGAAAATGACACGCCTAATGAAAATTTTCGAGTTGAATAGCTTGCTTCTATTGCTCTTGCTCCTAATAATGCCTTGCAGCAATTCATGGAAGATCACGAAAGTGATGTTTTCAGCAAGGAAAGAGAAGAGATTGACGATATTCTTCTTCGTCAACCACCATTAATCAAGCATAATCTACCTGTGGAGGATCTTGGTACCACTTTGCCACCTAAGGAAGATCCTGTGTTTGAATTAAAAACTTTGCCTGATAATCTTAAATATGCTTACATAGATGATAAGAAAATATATCTTGTTATTATTAGCTCTAAACTTTCAGGAAAGGAAGAAGAAAGATTATTGGAGATATTGAGGAAACACCGAGGAGCTATGGGATATACTCTTGATGATTTAAAAGGGATTTCTCCCACTTTATGTCAGCATGCCATTAATATGGAGAAAGACGCGAAGCCAGTCGTGGAGCATCAACGCCGCCTAATTCCCAAGATGAAGGATGTGGTAAGAAATTAGGTATTAAAACTCCTTGATGCTGGTATTATTTATCATATTGCTGATAGTAGATGGGTTAGTCCTGTTCATTGTGTTCCTAAGAAAGGAGGTATGACTGTTGTGCCTAATGAGAATAACGATCTTATTCCTCAAAGGGTGGTAGTTGGTTATAGAATGTGCATTGATTATGGGAAGGTAAACAAAGTTACTAAAAAAGATCATTACCCTTTACCATTTATAGATCAGATGTTAGAAAGGTTGTCTAAGAAGACTCATTTTTGTTTCCTTGATGGTTATTCTGGTTTTTCTCAAATTGCTGTTAAGAAGGATGATCAAGAGAAAACCACTTTTACTTGTCCTTATGGAACTTATGCTTATAGACGTATGCTGTTCGGTTTATGCAATGCTCCTGCTACTTTTCAAAGATGCATGTCTGCTATTTTTCATGGCTTTTGTGAAGGAATTGTGGAGGTCTTCATGGACGATTTCTCTGTCTATGGAACTTCTTTTGATAATTGTTTGCACAACCTTGATAAAGTTTTGCAGAGGTGTGAAGAAACTAACATTGTTCTTAATTGGGAGAAATGCCACTTTATGGTAAATGAAGGAATTGTCCTTGGATATAAAATTTCTGAAAGAGGTATTGAAGTTGACAGAGCGAAAGTGGAGGCAATTGAGAAAATGCCCTATCCCAGAGATGTTAAAGGTATTCGTAGTGTTCTTGGTTATGCTGGTTTCTATAGGAGGTTTCTTAAAGATTTCTCTAAGATTTCAAAGCCCCTTACTAATCTTCTTCAAAAAGATGTACCATTTGTCTTTGATGATGATTGTAAGGAAGCTTTTTAAACTCTTAAGAAGGCTTTAACTACTGCTCCTATTGTTCAACCACCTGATTGGAATTTACCTTTTGAAATTATGTGTGATGCTAGTGATTTTGCTATTGGTGCTGTTCTTGGACAGCGCGTTGATAATAAGTTGAATGTTATTCATTATGCTAGTAAGACTCTTGATGCTGCTTAGAAGAATTATGCTACTACTGAGAAAGAGTTTCTTGCTGTTGTTTTTGCATGTGATAAGTTTAGATCTTACATTTTTTATTCTAAAGTTACTATTCATATTGATCACGCAGCTATTAGATATCTTATGACTAAGAAGGATGCTAAGCCTAGGCTTATTAGATGGGTGTTGCTTTTACAAGAGTTTGATTTGCATATCGTAGATAGAAAAGGTGCTGAAAATCCTGTCGCTGACAACTTGTCTAGATTGGAAAACATTTCCTTTGATCCTATTCCTCTTAACGATAGTTTTCCAAATGAACAGTTGGCTGCAATAAATGTAACTTCGCGAGACCTTCCTTGGTATGCTGATTATGCTAACTTTATTGTTTACAAGTATTTGCCTCCGACCTTTACAGCTCAGCAAAGAATAAAATTCTTTTATGATTTGAGGCATTACTTTTGGG
The DNA here is from genome assembly GCA_007115705.1 of Dactylis glomerata. Classification (NCBI taxonomy): domain Eukaryota; kingdom Viridiplantae; phylum Streptophyta; class Magnoliopsida; order Poales; family Poaceae; genus Dactylis; species Dactylis glomerata. Next base: position 7,937,037 of record QXEO01000339.1, read on the forward strand.
ATGGCCCATATTTATATAAAGAAGGAATTGATGGTATTATGAGAAGATGCGTACCGGAATATGAGCAACAAGAGATATTAAGAAAATGTCATAGCAGCGCCTATGGAGGGCATCATGCTGGAGATAGAACCGCGCAGAAGGTTCTACAATCAGGTTTTTATTGGCCAACTGATACGTCTCAAACGTATCTATAATTTTTGATGCTCCATGCTTTGTTTTACACCATTTGCCTATTGTTTCGTTACACTTAGTGGCATTTTTATACGCTTTCCGGAACTAACCTATTAACGAAGTGCCACAGTGCCAGTTCCCTGTTTTCTGCTGTTTTTGGTTTCAGAAGTGATACACAGGAAATATTCTCGGAATTGGACGAAACAAGTTCCAGAAGTCATATTTCATCGGGGAGCCTCCAGAGATCAGAAGACCTGACGGAGGGGGGCCACGAGGCCCCCACACACAGGGCTGGCGCGGCCTAGCCCCTGGCCGCGCCGGGCCCGTGTGAGGGACCGTGGTCCCTCCTCTGACAGTCCCCCTTCGCCTACATATACCCCCTGACGAGAAAAACCTAAGGCCCCGATCAGTTTTCCAGAATACATCGCGATCCGCCGCCGCCGTCGACCCGAAGATCGGGAGGGTCCAGAAGCTCTTCCCGGCACCCTGCCGGAGAGGGGAATCGCCACCGGAGGTCTCCTTCATCGCCATGATTGCCTCCGGAGCGATGAGTGAGTAGTCTACCTTGGACTATGGGTCCATAGCAGTAGCTAGATGGTTGTCTTCTCCACCATGTGCTTCATGTTTAGATCTCATGAGCTGCCCTACATGATTGAGATCACCGTTATGTAATACTATGATGTTGGTTTGTTGGGATCCGATGAATATTGGTGTTTATGATTAAGTTGCTGTACTGAATTTTATCTTATGTTATCTCTATGATGTTTATGATCTTGCATGCTCTCCGTTGTTAGTAGCTATCTTGGCCGAGTAGTTGCTAGTGACTCCAAGAGGGGGTATTTATGCTCGATAGTGGGTTCATGCCTCTATTTCACCTGGGGGAGTGACAGAAACCTCTAAGGTGGTAGATGTGCTGTTGCTACTAGGGAGAAAACAACATTCATATGCTCGAGGGCATATGCTTTGTTTACATTACACACTTTGCTTAATGCAATTATCTGTTGTTCGCAACTTAATACTTCTAGGGTGTTCGGATGATATCCCCGGGGGTGGATTATTAGTCATAGATGCAGTTGGATGGCGGTCTATGTATTTTGTTGTAATGCCCAGAGTGAATCTCATAGTAATCTTCTTGACATATCACGTTAGCTCTATTCTATCAATTGCCCAACTGTAATTCGTTTACCCAGCATGTTATTTTATCTATGGAGAGACACCACTAGTGAACTGTGGACCCCGGTCCTATTTTAATCATATTGCAATCACCTGTTTACTATTCCCGTACTGTTTACTTTACTCGCATATACTCTACTGTTTTCCACTCGATACACTCATAACCTTTGTTTCAAGCAAACCGGTGAGATTGACAACCTCATCGCAAGTTGGGAACAAAGTATTTGTTTGTGTGTGTGCAGGTTCCGCGTTGCTACTGGCTGAAGACGAGTCAACAAGTATCGTTAACGGCGCCCTTGTTGGAGTGTTACTAAGCCAGTGCGCATCACCTTCAGTCGTCACCGTCTCCCTTCTCCTGAACGATAAACCTTGGTTTCTTAACTGAGGGAAAACTTGCCGCTGCACTCATCATACCTTCCTCTTGGGGTTCCCAACGGGCTGGTCAAGCACCACGCACAAGGAAGTCTGCTTTCACTAGTCATCACCGAAGTCAGCAGCTGATTTTCTGGCGCCGTTGCCGGGGAAGGAAGAGAAGACTTCTGCGAGGGGAGTTCTTCGCACACACATTCTTTACTTTGTTATTTGTTTGCTTTACTTTACTTTATTTTACCTGCATTGCTTTTATATCAAAAACCCAAAAAAATTAGAATCCTTGGTAGTTGTTTTTACTTATCTGTTTTTAGTTTTGTTACAATGAGTAATCCTGAAGTAGAAGTTCGTAGTTTCAAGCAACAAGGGGGAGAGAGCTTAAAAGATGCTTGGTACCGTATTAACAATGCTCATCATAGGTGTACCAAAAAGCACTCCACCACGATCCTCCTTAGAAATTTTTATGTTGGTATATCTAGCTGGAATAGGTATGTTCTTGATACTCTTACAGGAGGTAATTTTCTGGGTACTCCCGCGGGAGAAGCATGCACTATAATTGAAAGTTTAGTGGGAGTACCGCCTATTCATGTTGCTAAGACTGAGACCACCTTGGAAGAAGTGGTAGAAAAGCTCCGCTCCTTAGAGAAAAGTTTGCCAAGTATCCTAGAAAATGCTAGCCGCGATAGTGAATTAATAGAAAGCATTGGTAAGAGAATTACCATTTTAGAGGCTAGCACTACTCATGACAATCAAAACTTGAGAATTGGTAAACTAGAAGAGTCTATGGAAACTCTTAGTTTAATCTTCTCTTCTCTTAAATTTAAGAAGGAGAAAGTGTTTGTTGGAAAAGAGCAAAAATTTATGTATGTTCCCAAGGTTTCTGCGCTTAAATCTCAACATGTTCTTAAGATTGGTAAGACTCTTAGTTCTACTAAGGGTGACTTGCAGGTTGAATCATCTTCGGGAACCTTCAAAGAGCCTACTGAGGTAACTAATGCTTCATCGCTTGATATTACTTGATTCGCACTTTTCTGCGCCTAGCTCAAAGGCGTTAAAGAAAAGCACTCTTGGGAGATAACCCAATGTTTACCTTTCAGTACTTTTTCTTTTATTTGAGTCTCAGAAGTCATTACTACTGTAATGACCGCTCTTTATCTTGTTTATTTCGTTTTTGTGCCAAGAGAAGCCTCTAATTTGAGTGAGGTAAAGATTTGGGGTTATTGCTGTCCTGAAACTGTTTTCGGTGCTGCACCGTAAAAATTCGTATAAAATCACTGTATATCTTTTGGACCTGAAATTTCTTGTGCTTATGCCCCAGGTTATATCCAAACTTTCGTTAGTTGAACACTTTTTGATTTGAGCAACGGAAAATCCCTCAAAAATTCGTTCTTTATCAGCTGTCCAGTTTTGACAGATTTCTGCCAATATTTGTTTTTGCCACTTTATCGCTTTCTTTTGAGTTCTTTTTTATCATGGAACTCTTGTGGAAGTTGCTACAGTAGTATATACTTTATATGTGGTGGTTTTGGGTTGAAACCTGAAGCTAAAAGAGGTTGAATATATTTTATGCTTGCAATAATGTTGCTAATAGAATTGTGTTTAGTTTTGTATGAAGGAAGTTTTCAAGTGTAGGGATTGGAGAATGATGAGATGAGTTGAAGAATGGACAAAAGCTCAAGCTTGGGGATGCCCAGCACCCCAAGAAATATCCAAGAAGTACAAGCGTCAAAGCTTGGGGATGCCCCCGAGGCACCCCTTCTTCATCGGCAAAAATCAGGTCACCTTTCAAAACACTATATTTTTATTGCTTCATGCACTATGTGTTTTTCTTGGAGCGTCAGTTGTTTTAGTTTTCTTAGTTTGTTTAGTTTGTTTGTTTGCTGCAATAAATGGTTGGACCCCAACAAATTTCCTTTGTAGGAGATATACTCGTTTTCATTTGCAAAGAATGCTCTAGTTTTCACTCTTATCGTTCATCGAGCATTCTAGTTTTTCTGCTACTGCTTTTGGTTTTCGTTTTCGCCTTGATTTGCATTCAGATCTTGTCATATCTTTTCATCAAGGTGTATTTTTGCCTCTGATCTTTATTGGTTTTCATCAAAAGAGGTATCTTTAAAAATTTCAAATGGTGTTGGAAAAGAGAAAAAGCTTTGTGCAAAATAGTGGTACAAGAAGGAGCGTGTGTAGACTGCGGCTTAGGCTTTTTCATGTCATGCTAGATGTCTTTTTGATAGTATGCTTAGTGGTTTTGCTGTAGCATGACTTGTCTCAAATAACTGAGATTGCTTAATGAGCCTTTGAAAAAAATCATGCGTTGTTTTTATTGTATGGAAGCATTATTTTGGTTTTCTCCTTGATGCTTTATTTGGGTTGACTTGGCGCATGCTCACACATGTTAGACTCTTCCAAAGTCGCCTTTAGCCTTCATGATCATTTAGTTTTTGACTTTTGATGCCATCGTATGCTTCTTTTAATGTCGCTTTGTCGCTTTGCATGATTATGGCCATTATTGCTCTCTTAGTCGGTCGCTCCCAGTCTTTTGCTAGCCCTCACCTTGTACTGAGTATGAGCTCTACTCGTGCATCCAACTCCTTAAAGCCAAAGTTTTCCAAAGTGTCCACTATAAATTCCTATGCATGGTATTTTTAAGCCATTCCAAAGTAAAATTTTCGTGTGCTACCTTTCAAAAAACCTTCAAAATACTTCTCGTTTGGTGACACTGTTTTCAGCTCATGGGGACGTAGTGGTCGGATTTGCTATCTTCCATATTGCTTATTCCAAAAAAGAAAAAAAGTGAAAAATAGAAAAAAGGCACTCCTCCAAGAATGTGAATGTTGGTGGGCACCCGATGGAATCGGTTAGCCATGGTATGTGAAAGGAAAAGGTGGGGAGGAGTGCCAAGTTTTATAAAAAGAGCACCAAAGTGCCAATCTCTCACTCAAAAACTTGCTTTATTTTTGTATGGAAGATAGTAAGAACCCCATTGCCAGTCGTTGACAAAGACAACCACCTCTCAAAATCAAGTTTTTATCTCTGTTTTACAAAATGAAAAGCTCTAGCACATGCTAAATCACTGCTTCCCTCTGCGAAGGGCCTTTCTTTTACTTTTATGTTGAGTCACCACCTTCTTTCTTTATGCACCATTAAGAGAGCATAGTTGTCATTCTTAGTGTGATATGCATTGTCCCAAGGTTCATTGATTGACTCATATTGTTGGTTTCACTTGTTCTTAAATTATTTGTATCTAGTCGCCCTCTTAAACTTTGAGGTGTCCTATGCATTTATGTTTTGCTCTCTTTGAAGGACAAGCTGAAAACCACTTGTATGTTTTTCCTTATGATTCGAACACACGTTTGACTTTCATTGTTTCATTACCATGATCTTTTGTTTGTGTTCATTTGCATGTTTACAACATGGTTGCTAAGTTCTTATTGTCATGATTATATCTTCATGCCCATGTTTTAAGTTCTATTGATCCCAGCTCATCAATGCTTACATATATGATCAAGATTGTGTAGGTGCATGTCACCTCAAAAATTATTCTTTTGTTATCACTTACCTACTCGAGGACGAGCAGGAGTTAAGCTTGGGGATGCTTGATACGTCTCAAACGTATCTATAATTTTTGATGCTCCATGCTTTGTTTTACACCATTTGCCTATTGTTTTGTTACACTTAGTGGCATTTTTATACGCTTTCCGGAACTAACCTATTAACGAAGTGCCACAGTGCCAGTTCCCTGTTTTCTGCTGTTTTTGGTTTCAGAAGTGATACACAGGAAATATTCTCGAAATTGGACGAAACAAGTTCCAGAAGTCATATTTCATCGGGGAGCCTCCAGAGATCAGAAGACCTGATGGAGGAGGGCCACGAGGTCCCCACACACAGGGCTGGCGCGGCCTAGCCCCTGGCCGCGCCGGGCCCGTGTGAGGGACCGTGGTCCCTCCTCTGACAGTCCCCCTTCGCCTACATATACCCCCTGACGAGAAAAACCTAAGGCCCCGATCAGTTTTCCAGAATACATCGCGATCCGCCGCCGCCGTCGACCCGAAGATCGGGAGGGTCCAGAAGCTCTTCCCGGCACCCTGCCGGAGAGGGGAATCGCCACCGGAGGTCTCCTTCATCGCCATGATTGCCTCCGGAGCGATGAGTGAGTAGTCTACCTTGGACTATGGGTCCATAGCAGTAGCTAGATGGTTGTCTTCTCCACCATGTGCTTCATGTTTAGATCTCATGAGCTGCCCTACATGATTGAGATCACCGTTATGTAATACTATGATGTTGGTTTGTTGGGATCCGATGAATATTGGTGTTTATGATTAAGTTGCTGTACTGAATTTTATCTTATGTTATCTCTATGATGTTTATGATCTTGCATGCTCTCCGTTGTTAGTAGCTATCTTGGCCGAGTAGTTGCTAGTGACTCCAAGAGGGGGTATTTATGCTCGATAGTGGGTTCATGCCTCTATTTCACCTGGGGGAGTGACAAAAACCTCTAAGGTGGTAGATGTGCTGTTGCTACTAGGGAGAAAACAACATTCATATGCTCGAGGGCATATGCTTTGTTTACATTACACACTTTGCTTAATGCAATTATCTGTTGTTCGCAACTTAATACTTCTAGGGTGTTCGGATGATATCCCCGGGGGTGGATTATTAGTCATAGATGCAGTTGGATGGCGGTCTATGTATTTTGTTGTAATGCCCAGAGTGAATCTCATAGTGATCTTCTTGACATATCACGTTAGCTCTATTCTATCAATTGCCCAACTGTAATTCGTTTACCCAGCATGTTATTTTATCTATGGAGAGACACCACTAGTGAACTGTGGACCCCGGTCCTATTTTAATCATATTGCAATCACCTATTTACTATTCCCGTACTGTTTACTTTACTCGCATATACTCTACTGTTTTCCACTCGATACACTCATAACCTTTGTTTCAAGCAAACCGGTGAGATTGACAACCTCATCGCAAGTTGGGAACAAAGTATTTGTTTGTGTGTGTGCAGGTTCCGCGTTGCTACTGGCTGAAGACGAGTCAACAAGTATCGTTAACGGCGCCCTTGTTGGAGTGTTACTAAGCCAGTGCGCATCACCTTCAGTCGTCACCGTCTCCCTTCTCCTGAACGATAAACCTTGGTTTCTTAACTGAGGGAAAACTTGCCGCTGCACTCATCATACCTTCCTCTTGGGGTTCCCAACGGGCTGGTCAAGCACCACGCACAAGGAAGTCTGCTTTCACTAGTCATCACCGAAGTCAGCACCAACTCTCTTTAAAGATGCCAGAAGGTATGTTTTATCTTGTGATGAATGTCAAAGAGTTGGTAATATTTCTAGACGCAATGAAATGCCTATGAGTTACACTCTTGTTATTGAACTGTTTGATTGTTAGGGATTTGGCTTTATGGGTCATTTTCCTCCTTCAAAAGGCTATACCCATATACTTGTTGCTGTAGATTATGTTACTAAATGGGTTGAAGCCATACCTACAAAGAGTGCCGATGGTGAGACCTCGTAAAAAATGCTTAAGGATGTTATTTTTCCTAGGTTTGGTGTGCCTAGATATCTTATTACTGATGGAGGTTCTCATTTTATTCATGGTGGTTTTAGAAAAACTCTTGCTAAATATGATGTCAATCATAGAATTGCTTCTGCTTATCATCCCCAAAATAGTGGGCAGGTAGAGCTTTCAAATAGGGAGATCAAGTCTATCTTGCAGAAGACTGTCAATAGATCTAGGAAAAACTGGGCTAGTAAGTTAAACGATGCTTTATGGGCTTATAGAACTGCTTATAAGAACCCCATGGGTATGTCTCCTTATAAGATGGTTTACAGAAAAGCATGTCACTTGCCCTTAGAATTAGAACACAAAGCTTTTTGGGCAGTGAGAGAGTTTAATAGAGATTTTAAACTAGCTGGTAAGAAAAGGTTATTAGATTTGAGTTCTCTAGATGAGTGGAGAAACGAAGCGTATGAGAATGCTAGGCTTTTTAAAGAGAAAGTCAAGCAATGACATGATAAGAGAATTCTTAAGAGAGAGTTTCATGTTGGTGAGAAAGTTCTTTTGTATAGGTCTCATCTCAGATTTTTTGCAAGAAAATTACTCTCTAAATGGGAAGGACCATATGTTATTGTGGAAGTGTACCGCTCAGGTGCTATTAAGATCGCTTCATTGAAAGATGACTCTACAGAAGTGGTGAATGGGCAAAGACTCAAACATTATATTTCTGGAGATTCTTATAATGAAGATGCTGATGTTATTGAAACAATTTCTCTGGAAGAATTCATCCAAGACAAATTGCAGGTACCTGCAGAGTTCGTTTTCGAATAGGTAACAGTTCTAATCAGAGAAGTTTTGCGAAAAGCTCTTCCTTTAATATTTTTGCTATTTTTACTAAATATTAAAAATCATGAGATGAAAACGGGCAGGAAAAAGAGTCTGTGTGCCTCTCTCACACAGGTGGCGCGGGCCCACCCCTGGCCGCGCCACCTAGGTGTGAGAGCACCCCGGAACTCATTTCCGTCCCGGTTTCCTCCAGTGATTTCGTTTCGATGTATAATTTTTGCCTATTTAACCCCCCGGAGTCCCCGAGGTCTGTATATCATTTTCTCGTCGTGTTTTGTTTTGAGCTGTTTCTGTCAGGGATTGCTCTCGGCTTGGGAGTTACAATGTCTTCGTCCGGTCCATTTGAGGAGAACCCTCTTGCGGATTCCATCAATCCGTACATGAGGGAGCTAAGGATGCATCTAAAGGAGTTGTCACTCAAGGATGGGGAGTTGCAGATTAAAGATGTTCAAGGACCCAAGGGAGAAGGGAGTCTCGAAGCGAGGATGGAAGCACTGGAACAAGAAGTTTTCAAATACAAGAAGATGGCAGAATGCGAGGTGGACATTATCTATAGGATTAATCAAGAGCCTGTTGCCAAGTACAAGAAGGAGACTACAGAGCTCTGGAGGGATGTCCTCTCACTCCAGGAGACGACTAGCCAATTACAAGCACAACTCTACGACGTGCAGAACCAACATTATGAGTATGAAGCTAGATTTTAACAAATGAGTGCTGCTGCAAGTTTCAGGATTTTGGAGACCAAGACATCCTTCCTTGATGGAGGACCTCTGCCTTGGAAGTATGACAACAAAGATTATCCACCACCATGATGTCTACGCACTTCTATTCTTGTAGACACTTGTTGGGCCTCCAAGTGCAGAGGTTTGTAAAGCAACAGCAAGTTTCCCTTAAGTGGATCACCCAAGGTTTATCGAACTTAGGGAGGAAGAGGTCAAAGCTATCCCTCTCAAACAACCCTGCAATTACGATACAGAAAGTCTCTTGTGTCCCCAACACACCCAATACACTTGTCAGATGTATAGGTGCACTAGTTCGGCGAAGAGATAGTGAAATACAAGTGGTATAGATGATTATAAGTAGTAAATGTAGTATGGAATAAAAATTGCTGTGAGCAAACAAGTAACAAAACAGCAAGTAAACGGTGTGCAAAGCTTGGAAACAAGGCCTAGGGATCATACTTTCACTAGTGGACACACTCCCAACAATATAACATGATTGAACAAATAAACAACTTCTCTCCACTATGGTACTCTGAATTACTCTCCTATTGAATAACACTAATCATTGTGTAGTGGCTACAGAAGCACCCCTTAAAGTTCATCAAGTACTTGACAAACACCACTCATAGAGATATCCAAATCAAATCACAATTCAAGATAGAAATCATTGCAACTTAGACCAAGTACTAACACGGTGCACACACTATCAACATTACACCATGAAAGGAGGAATAGATCACTCAAACTATCATAGCAATAATCATTCTCATAATCCACAAGAGATCACAATCATAGCCTAAACCAAGTACCACCATGATGCACGCACTGTCACCGTTACACCAAGGCAGGAGGAATAGATTACTTTAACAATCACCACTAGAGTACACATAACATCTGAATAGTAACATGTACTTGTTCAACATGATACAAAGCTCATGATCACATAAAGATCACATCATGGGAGAGAGAGGTGAACCACATAGCTACCGGTAGAGCCCTCAGCCCCGGGGATAAACTACTCCCTCCTCATCATAGGAGACAGCAAGGTTGATGGAGATGGCGGTGAGGTCGATGGAGATGGCGAAGATGGCGATGGAGACCGATGGAGATGGCTCCGGGGGCACTTCCCCATCCCGGCAGGGTGCCAGAATAGAGACTTTTGTCCCCCGAAATTCGTCGACGACGGTGGCGGAGCTGCGGAACTGTTCTGGAAAAATCGTCGAATCCCCTAGGTTTTTCCGTCCCGAGGCTTTATATAGGCGAAGGGGCATCGCGAGAGGGCAGCCAGGGGCTCCTCACACATGGGTGGCGCGGCCAGGGCCTGGGCCGCGCCACCCTAGTGTGAGGGCAGGCCCTGGCCCCTCTCCGGCTCTCTTTCAGATGTCTGGATGGTCCCAGGAAAAATAAGACTTCTAGCTTTGGTTTCGTCCAATTCCGAGAATATTTCCTGTGTATCACTCTGAAACACAAAAACAACAGAAAACAGGGAACTGGCACTGTGGCATCTTGTCAATAGGTTAGTTCTAGAAATCGCATAAAAGTGCCACGAAGTGTAACAAAACATCGGGTAAATGGTGTAAAAACAAGCATGGAGCATAAAAAATTATAGATACGTTGGAGACGTATCAGCATCCCCAAGCTTAACTCCTGCTCGTCCTCGAGGTGACATGCACCATCACAATCTTGATCATATATGTAAGCATTTGTGAGCTGGGATCATAAGAACTTAAAACATGAGCATAAAGATATAATCTTGACAATAAGAACTTAGCAACCATGTTGTAAACATGTAAATGAACACAAACAAAAGATCATGATAATGAAACAATGAAAGTCAAACGTGTGTTCAAATCATAAGGAAAAACATACAAATGGTTTTCAGCTTGTCCTTCAAAGAGAGCAAAACATAAATGCATAGGACACCTTCAAGTTTAAGAGGGCGACTAGATAAAAATAATTTTTGAGGTGACATGCACCATCACAATCTTGATCATATATGTAAGCATTTGTGAGCTGGGATCATAAGAACTTAAAACATGGGCATGAAAATATAATCTTGACAATAAGAACTTAGCAACCATGTTGTAAACATGTAAATGAATACAAACAAAAGATCATGATAATGAAACAATGAAAGTCAAACGTGTGTTCAAATCATAAGGAAAAATATACAAATGGTTTTCAGCTTGTCCTTCAAAGAGAGCAAAACATAAATGCATAGGACACCTTCAAGTTTAAGAGGGCGACTAGATAAAAATAATTTAAGAACAAGTGAAACCAACAATATGAATCAATCAATGAACTTTGGGACAATGCATATTACACTAAGAATGACAACTATGCTCTCTTAATGGTGCATAAAGAAAGAAGGTGGTGACTCAACATAAAAGTAAAAGAAAGGCCCTTCGCAGAGGGAAGCAGTGATTGCAAGTTTTATAACCTTCAAAAATTATGGTACTTACCGGCTTTGAGCTCTCATTGCCCCCATCATAAGCATCTTGAATGGTTAAAGTTAATGCGAGAACAATTATGATGCATATGCTTGACAAATCATAAGTTGAAGACCTCGTGCCCCGTGAATACGAGTACCCAAACCTCATGCTACTTTACTTAGAGTCCCAAGCAAGGCTCTTGTCATTGTAAGTATATGCATATCATTGAGAACCGCCAATGGGGTACCTCCATGCCCGATGACATGGAACAAGCCCACACCAAAATGACAGGACAAGCAGACAATGAACACCTCGACATCTCTTTTATTTGCCTTTTGTATAGCTTTTTATTGTGAGATGCGTCGTCGAATGTTCACCATGGGTATGCTGCAAATTTCCACCATGAATTATGCATGGCTTAGATTGGCGGCCCGGTGTTTCCCTAACACATATATAAACTCCATGATCCCTACAAGATTCCCAATTCATTTCACACCGCGGGCATCCATAAACAAAAGATCACGATATCAACTCAAAAAAGAAGTGCAATGTTGAAAGCTTGCCCCATGATAGCATGGATGGGCTAGAATCCAACTTACAACTTGCAAGCATAACAACTCAACATAAGAGACCACAATGTCAAATTTTTAAGAACAGGAAAAATTAAAGTGTGCCTTCCGGTTCGTGAGAGCTTTACTGACCGAATTTCGCATAACACTGGTAAGAGTTTAATTTGAAGAGAAAATAAAAGCAAGTCAAATTTACTTGGAATAGCAAATTGCTAGTAGGTATGTATGGTGGACACTTTGGAAAACTTTGGCTTTTAGGAGTTGGATGCACGAGTAGAGCTCATACTCAGTACAAGGCGAGGGCTAGCAAAAGACTGGGAGCGACCAACTAAGAGAGCAATAATGGCCATAGTCATGCAAAGCGACAAAGCGACATTAAAAGAAGCATACGATGGCATCAAAAGTCAAAAACTAAATGATCATGAAGGCTAATGGCGACTTTGTAAGAGTCTAACATGTGTGAGCATGCGCCAAGTCAATCCAAATAAAGCATCAAGGAGAAAACCAAAATAATGCTTCCATACAATAAAAACAACGCATGATTTTTTCAAAAGGCTCATTAAGCAATCTCAGTTATTTGAGACAAGTCATGCTATAGCAAAACCACTAGGCATACTATCAAAAAGACATCAAGCACGACATGCAAAAGCCTAGGCTGCAGTCTACACAAGCTCCTTCTTGTACCACTTTTTTGCATAAAGCTTTTTCTCTTTTCCAACACCATTTGAAATTTTTTAAGACACCTCTTTTGATGAAAACCAATGAAGATCAGAGGCAAAAATACACCTTGATGAAAAGATATGACAAGGTCTGAACGCAAATCAAGGCAAAAATGAAAACCAAAAGCAGTAGCAGAAAAAGAAGAACAATCGGTAAACGATAAGAGTGAAAAACTGAGTGTTCTTGGCAAATGAAAATGAGTTCATCTCCTCCAAAAGAAACATGATGTGATCTAACCATTTATTGCAGCAAACTAAACTAAACTAATACTAAAAACAAAAACAACTAACACTCCAAGAAAAACACATAGTGTATGAAGCAATAAAAATATAGTGTTTTGAAAGGTGACCTGATTTTTGCCGATGAAGAAGGGGTGCCTCGGAAGCATCCCCAAGCTTTGATGCTTGTACTTCTTGTATATTTCTTGTGATGATGTATGGGCATCCCCAAGCTTGAGCTTTTGTCCATTCTTCAACTCATCTCATCATTCTCCAATCCCTACACTTGAAAACTTCCTTCATACAAAACTAAACACAAATCTATTAGCAACATTAGTGTAAGCATAGCATTGAATCAACCCTTTTTGCTTCAGGTTTCAACTCAAAACCACCACATATATAGCAAATACTACTGTAGCAACTTCCCCAAAAGTTCCGTGATCAAAAGAACTCAAAAGAAAGCGATAAAGTGGCAAACACAAATATTGGCAGAAATCTATCAAAACTGAACAGCTGACAAAGGTCAAATTTTTGAGGGGTTTTCTGTTGCTCAACTCAAAAAGTGTTCACCTAATGAAAGTTTGGATATAACCTGGGGCATATGCACAAGAAATCACAGGTCCAAAAGATAAACAGAGAATTTTCACGAATTTTTACGGTGCAGCACCGAAAACAGTTTCAGGACAGCAACATCCCCAAATCTTTACCTCACTCAAATTAGAGGCTTCTCTTGGCACAAAAACGAAATAAAAAGGATAAGGAGCGGTTATTACAGTAGTAATAACTTCCAAGACTCAAATAAAAGAAAAATTACTGAAAATAAACAATGGGTTATCTCCCAAGAGTGCTTTTCTTTAACGCCTTTGAGCTAGGCGCAGTAATTTGCAAAGATGCTTATGTGGGCGCCATATAAGAGCTCAAGGCAAAGGCGCCATATAAGAACTTAAGGAAATAGAGAGCATCAAAAATCAAGTATGGAACACATTTAAATCTAAACCACTTCCTATGAAAAATAGTCTTGTAAAGAGACAAGTCATAAAAGCGCAAAGCAAAAAAGCATAGGAAGGCAAAACAAGTACAACTTCAAGAATTGCAACATAAAGAGGGGAAACTCAATATTCTTGAGATCCATCAAACCATGTTTCCCTCTCTCGTAGTAACTTTCAGTAGCATCATGAATAGAACTAACAATATAACTATCACATAAAGCATCCCTATCATGAGCCACATGCATAAAAGGATTAATACTCCCTACATGAACAATAGTAGTAGGAGCAGATTCAACATAATAATTATTATCATCACCATAATCATCAAAAACAGGAGGCATATTGTAATCATAACTAATTTTCTCCTCAAAAGTAGGTGAACTGAAAATATTATACTCATCATCATAAACTAGAGGCTTAGTATCATCAAGAGATAGAGAACTACTATGTCGCAAAGCATACTCATCAAACATATCATCATAAGAAGGAACATGGATAGCACTAATGGTACAACAATTATTAACCTTAGAATTGGTACCAAAAATATTTTCAATATCAAAAGTAGAGTGATTTTCCCAATCATGATCACTAACATAAGTAATTGGCATAGGAACATCATCCCAATCAGAATTATCATAATCTATAGCAGGATCATAACGCTTAGGGGAAGATACCGTGTCCTCTCGCCTCTTACTCCTCTTATTATTCTTCTTCTTCTTACTCTCTCCTTTAGGAGGGAGAGACTTGAAGGGCATCTTTTCCACATATTCTGGTTTGCTGACAGGAACAACAGAAGAAACTTTGGAGGATTCCTCCTCTCTATTAATAAGATAAAAACATCTATCAGTCCTGTCATAGCTTGGCAAAATATCAAGTTTTATAAGATTCTGAATGTAAGTATTTGCAAGGCAATCTTTAGCACAATAGAGACGACAACCACGAAGGGTGCTATTAATATCAACATCATTCATATCTATCAAAGCAATCTTTCTAGATATCTCTTCACACGCCAAGAACAAAGTGAGCTCATCATGCTGATTGGGAGTAATCTTGTCATCACAATACAAACTTAAGGTACTAGAAGGATAACTATTAGGGCTTGAGCATTGGAAATTAAAATGACCTATGTCATCGCAATGTTTACAAAGAAAAGGATAAAGCTCACAAACCTTTTTACCGATCTCACCTATATCCTTGTACCACATACTAGTTTCTTCATTTGCGTGGGTGATGCAATAATCTTCCTTGTTGTAACTCTGTTCACAAGGTCTATGTACTCCACAAAAATTAACATGCTTATAAGAAATAGGACTTTTAGAAGTTTGAGCATGTTTATTGGAATCATCAACAACAATATCACTTTGTATGCAAGTGTCCTTAAAAGGTTCATGATACACGTCCCCATTTCCTTTAGGAAAATTCATATGGGAAGCAAAGGCTTTAAAGCAATCAACCATAATTTGAGGATCAAGACCATATTTAGCACTAAGCTCTTGAAAATTAGCAGTTTTAGCGAAAGACTTAATGCAATCAAACTCGTAATTCATACCTGATCCTTTACCTTTATCGCTATCCCAATCTTCAATATTGCTTTGAATTGTTTCAAGCAGATCCCACTTGGTGTCAACATCCTTGCTTGTAAAAGACCTATCAAAGCATGCATCTAGATAGTCCTTATAATTTTCTGAAAGCCTTGCATAAAAATTATTAATAACAATATTACGGGGAAGATCATGAATAGGACATTTACGCATCAGTAACTTCAATCTTCCCCAAACTTGGGCAATGCTTTCTCCCTCATGCGGATGAAAATTATAAATGTAATTCCTATCTTTATAAACCTGACTAGAAGGATAGAATTTAGAATAAAAGAGAGGTTCAATTTCCTCCCAATCAATAGATCGGCCATCCTTCAATGTTTTATACCATTCCTCAGCTCTGCCTTTCAGCGAAAAAGAGAATAGCTTCTTCTTAACTTGGTTCATTGAATTACCTGCACACTGGAACAACTCGCATAATTCATGTATAAAAAGCAAATGGTCACCAGGATGGACAGTTCCATCTCCTAAATAGCAGTTATCCCTAACATGTTCAACAATCTTCGTAGGTATTTTAAAAGGATGAGGAGCACAAGCATCACTAGAAACATCACTTATGGGAGATAAAATATTATCAGAACAGACCTTCTCCACTAAAGCTGGGGGACTAAAAATATCATACTTAACAAAACCAGCTTCCCCAAGCTTAGACTTTTCTATAGCTTTAGCATTAACAGTATTCAAAGCATTCGTACTAATAACATTGCTATGCAAAATAAGCTCCAAAGGATTTTCAATTTTCTCTTCAAATCTAAAATCAGGAAAAAGACTAAAGAACTCTTTGTTTTCCATTAAGCCTAACTAGTGAAAATAAAAACAAGAAACAAAAAGATGTAATAGCAGAATCTAAAGGAAATAACTCCGAGCACTCACACAGGAGGATGCGAGTACCTTTTACCTTACCTCCCCGGCAACAGCGCCAGAAAAGAGCTTGATGTCTACGCACTTCTATTCTTGTAGACACTTGTTGGGCCTCCAAGTGCAGAGGTTTGTAAAACAGCAGCAAGTTTCCCTTAAGTGGATCACCCAAGGTTTATCGAACTTAGGAAGGAAGAGGTCAAAGCTATCCCTCTCAAACAACCCTGCAATTACGATACAGAAAGTCTCTTGTGTCCCCAACACACCCAATACACTTGTCAGATGTATAGGTGCACTAGTTCGGCGAAGCAAAGTGTGAAATACAACTGGTATAGATGATTATAAGTAGTAAATGTAGTATGGAATAAAAATCGCTGCGAGCAAACAAGTAACAAAACAGCAAGTAAACGGTGTGCAAAGCTTGGAAACAAGGCCTAGGGATCATACTTTCACTAGTGGACACACTCCCAACAATATAACATGATTGAACAAATAAACAACTTCTCTCCACTATGGTACTCTGAATTACTCTCCTATTGAATAACACTAATAATTGTGTAGTGGCTACAGAAGCACCCCTTAAAGTTCATCAAGTACTTGACAAACACCACTCATAGAGATATCCAAATGAAATCACAATTCAAGATAGAAATCATTGCAACTTAGACCAAGTACTAACACGGTGCACACACTGTGAACATTACACCATGAAAGGAGGAATAGATCACTCAAACTATCATAGCAATAATCATTCTCATAATCCACAAGAGATCACAATCATAGCCTAAACCAAGTACCACCATGATGCACGCACTATCACCGTTACACCAAGGCAGGAGGAATAGATTACTTTAACAATCACCACTAGAGTACACATAACATCTGAATAATAACATCTACTTGTTCAACATGATACAGAGCTCACGATCACATAAAGATCACATCATGGGAGAGAGAGGTGAACCACATAGCTACCGGTAGAGCCCTTAGCCCCGGGGATGAACTACTCCCTCCTCATCATAGGAGACAGCAAGGTTGATGGAGATGGCGGTGAGGTCGATGGAGATGGCGAAGACAGCGATGGAGACTGATGGAGATGGCTCCGGGGGCACTTCCCCATCCCGGCAGGGTGCCGGAATAGAGACTTCTATCCCCTGAAATTCGTCGGCGACTGATACGTCTCAAACGTATCTATAATTTTTGATGCTCCATGCTTTGTTTTACACCATTTGCCTATTGTTTCGTTACACTTAGTGGCATTTTTATACGCTTTCCGGAACTAACCTATTAACGAAGTGCCACAGTGTCAGTTCCCTGTTTTCTGCTGTTTTTGGTTTCAGAAGTGATACACAGGAAATATTCTCGGAATTGGACGAAACAAGTTCCAGAAGTCATATTTCATCGGGGAGCCTCCAGAGATCAGAAGACCTGACGGAGGGGGGCCACGAGGCCCCCACACACAGGGCTGGCGCGGCCTAGCCCCTGGCCGCGCCGGGCCCGTGTGAGGGACCGTGGTCCCTCCTCTGACAGTCCCCCTTCGCCTACATATACCCCCTGACGAGAAAAACCTAAGGGCCCGATCAGTTTTCCAGAATACATCGCGATCCGCCGCCGCCGTCGACCCGAAGATCGGGAGGGTCCAGAAGCTCTTCCCGGCACCCTGCCGGAGAGGGGAATCGCCACCGGAGGTCTCCTTCATCGCCATGATTGCCTCCGGAGCGATGAGTGAGTAGTCTACCTTGGACTATGGGTCCATAGCAGTAGCTAGATGGTTGTCTTCTCCACCATGTGCTTCATGTTTAGATCTCATGAGCTGCCCTACATGATTGAGATCACCATTATGTAATACTATGATGTTGGTTTGTTGGGATCCGATGAATATTGGTGTTTATGATTAAGTTGCTGTACTGAATTTTATCTTATGTTATCTCTATGATGTTTATGATCTTGCATGCTCTCCGTTGTTAGTAGCTATCTTGGCCGAGTAGTTGCTAGTGACTCCAAGAGGGGGTATTTATGCTCGATAGTGGGTTCATGCCTCTATTTCACCTGGGGGAGTGACAGAAACCTCTAAGGTGGTAGATGTGCTGTTGCTACTAGGGAGAAAACAACATTCATATGCTCGAGGGCATATGCTTTGTTTACATTACACACTTTGCTTAATGCAATTATCTGTTGTTCGCAACTTAATACTTCTAGGGTGTTCGGATGATATCCCCGGGGGTGGATTATTAGTCATAGATGCAGTTGGATGGCGGTCTATGTATTTTGTTGTAATGCCCAGAGTGAATCTCATAGTAATCTTCTTGACATATCACGTTAGCTCTATTCTATCAATTGCCCAACTGTAATTCGTTTACCCAGCATGTTATTTTATCTATGGAGAGACACCACTAGTGAACTGTGGACCCCGGTCCTATTTTAATCATATTGCAATCACCTGTTTACTATTCCCGCACTGTTTACTTTACTAGCATTTTACTACTGTTTTCCACTCGATACACTCATAACCTTTGTTTCAAGCAAACCGGTGAGATTGACAACCTCATCGCAAGTTGGGAACAAAGTATTTGTTTGTGTGTGTGCAGGTTCCACAAACACCTTCAGTCGTCACCGTCTCCCTTCTCCTGTTCGATAAACCTTGGTTTCTTAACTGAGGGAAAACTTGCCGCTGCACTCATCATACCTTCCTCTTGGGGTTCCCAACGGGCTGGTCAAGCACCACGCACAAGGAAGTCTGCTTTCACTAGTCATCACCGAAGTCAGCAGCTGATTTTCTGGCGCCGTTGCCGGGGAAGGAAGAGAAGACTTCTGCGAGGGGAGTTCTTCGCACACATATTCTTTGCTTTGTTATTTGTTTTGCTTTACTTTATTTTATTTTACTTGCATCGTTTTATATCAAAAACACAAAAAGAAATTAGTTATTTGGCTAGGCGCAGAAAAGTTGTGATGCAATCAAGTGTTTTCAATGTTTTCCAATAGGCCATTTGAAGATCTCTTTGGTCCTTATCTTGAGTTAAATGCCCTGCAGGAGCCTATAGAAGAGGAAATTGCTGAAACTGAATGCTCATTAGATGAAAAAGAGGAGGAGAGTGATGATCAAGAGGAAGAAGAATGGAGCTACCCATGTCTACCTCTTAGTAACTCTTTAACTCATATCTTATTTGATAATTGTGATGATCCCATTGATTCTTTTGGAATTTCCCTTTTTGATGAAGTTTATCATGACAAACATGCTTTATGTGATACTTATATTGTGGAGTTTATTCATGATGCTACTGAAAATTATTATGAGAGAGGAAAAAATATGGTTGTTGGAATTCTCATGTTACTAAAACACCTCTCTTTATATTGAAAGTTTTGAAGTTGCTCTTGTTTTATCTACCCATACTTGTTACTATGTGCTTCTTTGATTTATTTTCTTACAAGATTCCTATGCATAGGAAGTGGGTTAGACTTAAATGTGTTTTACATTTGCTCCTTGATGCTCTCCTTTGCTTCAATTCATATTTGTTATGTGAGCATCTTCTCAAAATTACTGCGCCTAGCTCAAAGGCGTTAAAGAAAAGCACTCTTGGGAGATAACCTAATGTTTTCTTGACAGTACTTTTTCTTTTATTTGAGTCTCAGAAGTCATTACTACTGTAATGACCGCTCTTTATCTTGTTTATTTCGTTTTTGTGCCAAGAGAAGCCTCTAATTTGAGTGAGGTAAAGATTTGGGGTTATTGCTGTCCTGAAACTGTTTTCGGTGCTGCACCGTAAACATTCGTATAAAATCACTGTTTATCTTTTGGACCTGAAATTTCTTGTGCTTATGCCCCAGGTTATATCCAAACTTTCGTTAGTTGAACACTTTTTGATTTGAGCAACGGAAAATCCCTCAAAAATTCGTCCATTATCAGCTGTCCAGTTTTGACAGATTTCTGCCAATATTTGTTTTTGCCACTTTATCGCTTTCTTTTGAGTTCTTTTTGATCATGGAACTCTTGTGGAAGTTGCTACAGTAGTATATACTTTATATGTGGTGGTTTTGAGTTGAAACCTGAAGCTAAAAGAGGTTGAATATATTTTATGCTTGCACTAATGTTGCTAATAGAATTGTGTTTAGTTTTGTATGAAGGAAGTTTTCAAGTGTAGGGATTGGAGAATGATGAGATGAGTTGAAGAATGGATAAAAGCTCAAGCTTGGGGATGCCCAGCACCCCAAGAAATATCCAAGAAGTACAAGCGTCAAAGCTTGGGGATGCCCCCGAGGCACCCCTTCTTCATCGGCAAAAATCAGGTTGCCTTTCAAAACACTATATTTTTATTGCTTCATGCACTATGTGTTTTTCTTGGAGCGTCAGTTGTTTTAGTTTTCTTAGTTTGTTTAGTTTGTTTGTTTTCTGCAATAAATGGTTGGACCCCAACAAATTTCCTTTGGAGGAGATATACTCGTTTTCATTTGCAAAGAATGCTCTAGTTTTCACTCTTATCGTTCATCGAGCATTCTAGTTTTTCTGCTACTGCTTTTGGTTTTCGTTTTCGCCTTGATTTGCGTTCAGATCTTGTCATATCTTTTCATCAAGGTGTATTTTTGCCTCTGGTCTTTATTGGTTTTCATCAAAAGAGGTATCTTTAAAAATTTCAAATGGTGTTGGAAAAGAGAAAAAGCTTTGTGCAAAATAGTGGTACAAGAAGGAGCTTGTGTAGACTGCGACTGAGGCTTTTTCATGTCATGCTAGATGTCTTTTTGATAGTATGCTTAGTGGTTTTGCTGTAGCATGACTTGTCTCAAATAACTGAGATTGCTTAATGAGCCTTTGAAAAAATCATGCGTTGTTTTTATTGTATGGAAGCATTATTTTGGTTTTCTCCTTGATGCTTTATTTGGGTTGACTTGGCGCATGCTCACACATGTTAGACTCTTCCAAAGTCGCCTTTAGCCTTCATGATCATTTAGTTTTTGACTTTTGATGCCATCGTATGCTTCTTTTAATGTCGCTTTGTCGCTTTGCATGATTATGGCCATTATTGCTCTCTTAGTCGGTCGCTCCCAGTCTTTTGCTAGCCCTCGCCTTGTACTAAGTATGAGCTCTACTCGTGCATCCAACTCCTTAAAGCCAAAGTTTTCCAAAGTGTCCACTATAAATTCCTATGCATGGTATTTTTTAAGCCATTCCAAAGTAAAATTTTCGTGTGCTACCTTTCAAAAAAAAACCTTCAAAATACTTCTCGTTTTGTGACACTGTTTTCAGCTCATGGGGACGTAGTGGTCGGATTTGCTATCTTCCATATTGCTTATTCCAAAAAAGAAAAAAAGTGAAAAATAGAAAAAAGGCACTCCTCCAAGAATGTGAATGTTGGTGGGCACCCGATGGAATCGGTTAGCCATGGTATGTGAAAGGAAAAGGTGGGGAGGAGTGCCAAGTTTTATAAAAAGAGCACCAAAGTGCCAATCTCTCTCTCAAAAACTTGCTTCATTTTTGTATGGAAGATAGTAAGAACCCCATTGCCAGTCGTTGACAAAGACAACCACCTCTCAAAATCAAGTTTTTATCTCTGTTTTACAAAATGAAAAGCTCTAGCACATGCTAAATCACTGCTTCCCTCTGCGAAGGGCCTTTCTTTTACTTTTATGTTGAGTCACCACCTTCTTTCTTTATGCACCATTAAGAGAGCATAGTTGTCATTCTTAGTGTGATATGCATTGTCCCAAGGTTCATTGATTGACTCATATTGTTGGTTTCACTTGTTCTTAAATTATTTGTATCTAGTCGCCCTCTTAAACTTTGAGGTGTCCTATGCATTTATGTTTTGCTCTCTTTGAAGGACAAGCTGAAAACCACTTGTATGTTTTTCCTTATGATTCGAACACACGTTTGACTTTCATTGTTTCATTACCATGATCTTTTGTTTGTGTTCATTTGCATGTTTACAACATGGTTGCTAAGTTCTTATTGTCATGATTATATCTTCATGCCCATGTTTTAAGTTCTATTGATCCCAGCTCACCAATGCTTACATATATGATCAAGATTGTGTAGGTGCATGTCACCTCAAAAATTATTCTTTTGTTATCACTTACCTACTCGAGGACGAGCAGGAGTTAAGCTTGGGGATGCTTGATACGTCTCAAACGTATCTATAATTTTTGATGCTCCATGCTTTGTTTTACACCATTTGCCTATTGTTTCGTTACACTTAGTGGCATTTTTATACGCTTTCCGGAACTAACCTATTAACGAAGTGCCACAGTGCCAGTTCCCTGTTTTTTGCTGTTTTTGGTTTCAGAAGTGATACACAGGAAATATTCTCGGAATTGGACGAAACAAGTTCCAGAAGTCATATTTCATCGGGGAGCCTCCAGAGATCAGAAGACCTGACGGAGGGGGGCCACGAGGCCCCCACACACAGGGCTGGCGCGGCCTAGCCCCTGGCCGCGCCGGGCCCGTGTGAGGGACCGTGGTCCCTCCTCTGACAGTCCCCCTTCGCCTACATATACCCCCTGACGAGAAAAACCTAAGGGCCCGATCAGTTTTCCAGAATACATCGCGATCCGCCGCCGCCGTCGACCCGAAGATCAGGAGGGTCCAGAAGCTCTTCCCGGCACCCTGCCGGAGAGGGGAATCGCCACCGGAGGTCTCCTTCATCGCCATGATTGCCTCCGGAGCGATGAGTGAGTAGTCTACCTTGGACTATGGGTCCATAGCAGTAGCTAGATGGTTGTCTTCTCCACCATGTGCTTCATGTTTAGATCTCATGAGCTGCCCTACATGATTGAGATCACCGTTATGTAATACTATGATGTTGGTTTGTTGGGATCCGATGAATATTGGTGTTTATGATTAAGTTGCTGTACTGAATTTTATCTTATGTTATCTCTATGATGTTTATGATCTTGCATGCTCTCCGTTGTTAGTAGCTATCTTGGCCGAGTAGTTGCTAGTGACTCCAAGAGGGGGTATTTATGCTCGATAGTGGGTTCATGCCTCTATTTCACCTGGGGGAGTGACAGAAACCTCTAAGGTGGTAGATGTGCTGTTGCTACTAGGGAGAAAACAACATTCATATGCTCGAGGGCATATGCTTTGTTTACATTACACACTTTGCTTAATGCAATTATCTGTTGTTCGCAACTTAATACTTCTAGGGTGTTCGGATGATATCCCCGGGGGTGGATTATTAGTCATAGATGCAGTTGGATGGCGGTCTATGTATTTTGTTGTAATGCCCAGAGTGAATCTCATAGTGATCTTCTTGACATATCACGTTAGCTCTATTCTATCAATTGCCCAACTGTAATTTGTTTACCCAGCATGTTATTTTATCTATGGAGAGACACCACTAGTGAACTGTGGACCCCGGTCCTATTTTAATCATATTGCAATCACCTGTTTACTATTCCCGCACTGTTTACTTTACTAGCATTTTACTACTGTTTTCCACTCGATACACTCATAACCTTTGTTTCAAGCAAACCGGTGAGATTGACAACCTCATCGCAAGTTGGGAACAAAGTATTTGTTTGTGTGTGTGCAGGTTCCACAAACACCTTCAGTCGTCACCGTCTCCCTTCTCCTGTTCGATAAACCTTGGTTTCTTAACTGAGGGAAAACTTGCCGCTGCACTCATCATACCTTCCTCTTGGGGTTCCCAACGGGCTGGTCAAGCACCACGCACAAGGAAGTCTGCTTTCACTAGTCATCACCGAAGTCAGCAGCGACGGCGGCGGAGCTGCGGAACTGTTCTGGAAAAATTGTCGAATCCCCTAGGGTTTTCCGTCCTGAGGCTTTATATAGGTGAAGGGGCATCGCGAGAGGGCAGCCAGGGGCTCCTCACACATGGGTGGCGCAGCCAGGGCCTGGGCCGCGCCACCCTAGTGTGAGGGCAGGCCCTGGCCCCTCTCCGGCTCTCTTTCGGATGTCTGGATGCTCCCGGGAAAAATAAGACTTCTGGCTTTAGTTTTGTCCAATTCTGAGAATATTTCCTGTGTATCACTCTGAAACACAAAAACAACAGAAAACAGGGAACTGGCACTATGGCATCTTGTCAATAGGTTAGTTCCGGAAATCACATAAAAGTGCCACGAAGTGTAACGAAACATCGGGTAAATGGTGTAAAAACAAGCATGGAGCATCAAAAATTATAGATACGTTGGAGACGTATCAGACCACTGCCAAAGGAGTAATTCGTCATCGGTATAGGCATCCCTTTGGCTTGTTTCAAGCTTGGGGGAGTGCCGCAGTATCACATCATTACCTTTTGCTCATTTACTTTTCAAGTAGTGTCATATCATGAATAGAGAAGTTATCTTATAGAATAGTTTGCAGTTTGGAAGTATCCTCCTTAGTTGGTTATCTATGTATCCCTTGGTGTGAGTTGCGGTAATAAAATATTAATGAGAAGTTTTATCGTTTACTTTCCGCGCACTTTATGTTAGTCTGCAATCTCTCTTATATGACTAGTCTTGTTGATTGGTATTGGTATCACTTTGGGAGCATGAGTAAATTTAGTTGGTTTTGGCAAACCTAGCTTGGTCAGTAGCAACTTTACCTTGAGGTTTGAGTAGAAAAGAATAAAGGAGTGCTTGTAGTTACATCACTTCAGTTTTCCTTATGTTTGGCTTATAAGCATTGTTATTCCTGAAGTCAAAATTGTTATACCTTCAAGGGAGTTTGCATGATTGTTCTTATTATATGTATGTTTGTTTGTTACATGCAAGTCTTATGCTTGCTACCCAGCCTTGCTAGCCAAAAACTTGTACTGAGAGGAAATACTTCTCGTGCATCTAATTCCCAAAAGCCAAGTCACTTCCAAAGAGTCCACTATAAATTCCTATGCATGGTATTTCAAGCCATTCCAAGTAAATTTTCATGTGCTACCTTTCAAAAACCTTCAAACACTTCTCATTTTGTGCCACTATTTTTAGCTCATGAGGACGTAGTGGATGGGTTTGTTATCTTCCATACTAAATTGAGTACCCCTCGACTAGGCAGCTTCATCTGCTCATCATTAATTTTGCAAGGGAGCTGGTCAGACCATTATAATCTCAAAAAGAAAAGAAAGAAAAGAGCACTCCTCCATGGTATGTGAAAGTTGGTTGGCACCCGATGGAATTGGTTAGCCATGGTTTGAGAAAGGAAAAAGGTGGGGAGGAGTGCAAAGCTATAAAAGAGCACCAAAGTGCCAATTAATCAAACATCTCGGAACCGCTCTCACTTGTTTAGTATGGAAGATATCAAGAACTCCGTTGCTAGTCGTTGACAAAAGCAACCACCTCTCAAAATAACTTTTTACCTCTATTTTACAAATGAAAAGCTCTAGCACATGTTTAATCCCTGCTTCCCTTTGCGAAGGGCCTATCTTTTACTTTTATGTTGAGTCAACCTATTTCCCTCTATCTAAAGCAAGCATTTGAGTTGTTATGTTTCACTCATCCATATGTTGATCCATTTAATCATGTTTACTATCTTCCTTGTTTTGTATAATGCTTTTATCTGAAGGAATATATCTTTGAAAGCTTTCTATGAATGCAAAAGTTTACCTTGTTGAGCATATGGTCTTTGCTATGTTAGCTCTGTTTTAAAAGGCTCCGTTTAAAAGAAAGAATAGCTTGTTCATCGTTCTTTGACCAAGAACTAAGGTTTGCCATTGCCAATTATAGTTTACCTTGTGCATCTTTACATGTGATTCCCTTTTACCCATTGCAAGTCTATATCTTATAAAGGGAAGTTGCTGTCTATTATAATTTGTGCCTTGGTGAATGTGATGCTTCTTGTTCGTATTTTGATTATCGACACTTCACTCCATAAACCTGTGGTCATGTTTACCGAGTTTAGTTTTCGCTTGGGGACAAGAGAGGTCTATAATTTACTATTATTCATTGATATATTTCATATTTAGAGTTGATACTTATGTTATTTCCTTTGTTTTCACATGTTTAATGATCTTTGGAGGAGTTGCTGCCGGAGTCAGGATTCTGCTGGAAAAAGGACCATCAAGGGACCATATTTTGAAGATCAGGAAAATTCTAGAAAAATACCAGGAAATTATATTTTCCCAGAAGACTCAGGAAGCCAGAAGGAGGAGTCGAGAGGAGCCAGGAGGGGCCCACATGCCAAGGTGGCGTGGCCTGACCCCTGGCCGCGCCAGCCCTGTGTGAGGCCGCCCTGGCCCACTTCTGGTCTCGCCCCTGCGCGTACTTCATCATCCCTGAAAACCTAAGTCAGGGGGGCTCAAAGTTAGACACCGCCGCCTCTGCGGGGCAGAAAACACCAGAGAGAGAAAAGCTCTCCGGCAGGCAGAAATCTGCCAGGGAAATTCCTGCCCAGAGAGGGGAGATCGTCGCCATCGTCATCACCATCGCACCGGAATTCATCGGGATCATCATCATCCCCATCACCAGCACCTTCATCTTCACCATCACCACACCATCCCGCTGTAACATCTTGAGTTGGATCTTATTATATTCATAGGGGAAACTTTCCCGGTGTTGATTACTCTTGTAGTTGATGCTATTGAGTGAAACCATTGAATTAAGGTTTATGTTCAGATCATTATTTACCATTATTTCACCTCTGATCATGATCCATATTATGTCTTGTGAGTAGTTCGTTTAGTTCTTGAGGACATGGGAGAAGTCAAGATGTTAGTAGTGAATTATTGTTGAGAAATATTTAATGGTTTGATATTGTTATGGTACTATTTCACTAGTGGTGTCATGTGAACATCGACTACATGATACTTCACCATTTATGGGCCTAGTGAGATGCATTGTGTATTTGGCTACCGATTGTGGGGTTGCTGGAGTGACAGAAATCTAAACCTCCGTTAGAAAACTATTGCACCAGGGAGCGTAGGATCTTAGAGTTTAAGGCTGTGGTTAGATTTATCTTAATTACTTTCTTGTATTTGCGGATGCTTGCAAGGGGTATAATCACAAGTGTGTATTTATCCTAGTAAGGGTAGTGCGCTAGCACAGGTTCACCCCCATAACACCTATCAAACCAATAAAGACTATTGGCTTTATGAAGCAAAATCTCTTGACAGAAACTCCCGTGTGTCCTCGAGAACGTTTGGTTATTATAAGTACACAACCGGCTTATCCTTTGTTGAAGAAAGGATTGGGCCACTTGCTGCAATTGTTACTACTGTCTTTTATTTACTCGCACTTTATTTACTCGTATTACCAAATACCCCTGAAAACCTATTTGCTAGTATTTACAGTGATTCCTTGATCAAAACCGCTCATCAACACCTTCTGCTCCTCGTTGGGTTCGACACTCTTATTTATCGAAAGTACTACGATACACCCCCTATACTTGTGGGTCATCATATTTTTATGCAGCTCCAAAACTATGGGCAATAGCTTATGATTGCTGTTATAAAACATGGAAACGATAATTTTTTGGTCATGCGTCTCAAACATGTACCGAGTGTCATGTACCTTATAAATCACCGTGAAACCAAAAAATTATGGGCAATAGGTTACGAAAGTAACCATAAAACGCGAATAATGATGAGTTTTTTGAGATGACTCCAAAAATGATCCAACTATCCCGGGCCATGTAAATTGCCTCGGAACCGAAAACTATGGACAAATAGCTCACGAAACCAGACATAAAACATGAATGATGACTTTTTATATAGCTCTACTGGGACATGTAAATTGTCATGAAATCGCCATGCAATAGCTCATGAAAATAGTCATAAAATGTGAAAACGACAAGTTTCATTTTTTCTGATAAGGAGCATATATTAATATCACAAACGTGTATCGAGTGTCAGGAACGAACTAAATCACCCCAGAAATCCAAGATTGTGGGAAATAGCTCATGGAAATGGGTATAAACCGAAAAACAACGAGTTTTTTTCAATCACGATTGTCACGGGCCTTTGAAATTGCCCTGGAACCACAAAACTATGGACAATACCTAATGAAAACAGCCATAAAACACAAAAACACCGAGTTTATGGTCATGCCTCCCAAACATATGCCAAGTATCCCCTACACCTTCACCCCCGGGCAGTGGTGCCACGCCGCATCGGGGATCTCCCCTAGTGCCTTCCCTGACCTCCCCCGTGCGCCTCCCTGATGGACGCCTCTATTTGCTCAAAGGAAGGTATAGCTTGCTGTTGCGAGTGCACTTGCTCAAGGTCTCCATCAAGGGAAAGACAACCACGAACTCCATTATCATCATCTTCTGCACCTGCAGTCCCACAGGTCATCAACGAGGTGCTTTAGCTCATCAGATAGCTGGTTCCCCGACAGTGGTGTCGCCTTGAACTGGATCACAATGGCAAACACCTCCCCAGATCTCTTCCCAATCCGGATCGGCTCAACGTCAATATTGAAACAAAAACCTCCGGTGATAGCATGCCTCGTCGTGTCCAAGCGCAGGAGTTTACCTCTGGTAGGACAGCTAGCCAAGGTGTGGCCTCCCTCGCTGCACACCACGCAGGGTGGCTCAAAGGTGCAGCCGGCCTGGTAGTGGTCCTCCCGGCCACACTTGAAGCATTCCACGCCCGCCACGGCCCCATCAGGCCTTGTTTACTTCTCTGGTATTTTCACCCCCAAAAGATGTGGGGATATGCAGGGATTTGGTGCTCACCCAATACTCTCAAATCCCCTCAAATACTCTTCCGCAAAAATACTCTACTATGATGGAGAGTTTTTAATCTAGCCAAAAATATACTAGAGTGGAGGGTATTTGTGGGGATATCCCGGGATTATCCCCTCAAAACCCGGATTAGTAAACAACCTATCGGGGAAATTCCGGGATACAAAATAATCCCCTCCCATCCCCTCAAATACCCTAGAAGTAAACAAGGCCTCAAGGGTGATGCATGCTTGTTGTTCTTCCCCGTTTGCTACGGCATCTGGTCGGCACCGGCGTCGCCTAGCGCACCCTTTGCCTTTGGGTGCTTCGCATTGTTGCCGCGCTCCCCTTGCTGCTGGCCATGGGCACCCGCCGCCTCGGCTTTCTTCTTCATCTGCTTCTCCTTCCTCTTTTGCTACTTGTGCCACTAGGCGGAGGCGAGTGATACGTCTCCAACGTATCCATAATTTTTGATGCTCCATGCTTGTTTTTACACCATTTACCCGATGTTTCGTTACACTTCGTGGCACTTTTATGCGATTTCCGGAACTAACCTATTGACAAGATGCCACAGTGCCAGTTCCCTATTTTCTGTTGTTTTTGTGTTTCAGAGTGATACATAGGAAATATTCTCGGAATTGGACGAAACCAAAGCTAGAAGTCTTATTTTTCCCGGAAGCATCCAGACATCCGAAAGAGAGCCGGAGAGGGGCCAGGGCCTGCCCTCACACTAGGGTGGCGCGGCCCAGGCCCTGGCCACGCCACCCATGTGTGAAGAGCCCCTGGCTGCCCTCTCGCAACGCCCCTTCGCCTATATAAAGCCTCAGGACAGAAAACCCTAGGGGATTCGGCAATTTTCCAGAAAGAGTTCCGCGGCCGCCACCGACGAATTTTGGGGGACAGAAGTCTCTGTTCCGGCACCCTGCCGGGACGGGGAAGTGCCCCCGGAGCCATCTCCATCGGTCTCCATCGCCGTCTCCGCCGTCTCCATCGACCTCACCGCCATCTCCATCAACCTTGCTGTCTCCTATGATGAGGAGGGAGTAGTTCATCCCCGGGGCTGAGGGCTCTACCGGTAGCTATGTGGTTCACCTCTCTCTCCCATGATGTGATCTTTATGTGATCGTGAGCTTTGTATCATGTTGAACAAGTAGATGTTATTATTCAGATATTATGCTACTCCTATGCTTAATTGTTATAGTGTACTCTAGTGGTGATTATTAAAGTAATCTATTCCTCTTGCCATGGTGTAATCGTGACAGTGCGTGCATCGTGGTGGTACTTGGTTTAGGCTATGATCGTGATCTCTTGTGGATTATGAGAGTAATTATTACTATGACAGTATTGAGTGATCTATTCCTCCTTCCATGGTGTAATGTTGACAGTGTGTGCACCGTGTTGGTACTTGGTCTAAGTTGCAATGATTCCTATCTTGAGTTGTGATCTGATTTGGATATCTCTATGAGTGGTATTTGTCAAGTACTTGATGAACTTTAAGGGGTGCTTCTGTAGCCACTATGCAATGATTAGTGTTATTCAATAGGAGAGTAATTCAGAGTACCATAGTGGAGAGAAGTTGTTTATTTGTTCAATCATGTTATATTGTTGGGAGTGTGTCCACTAGTGAAAGTATGATCCCTAGGCCTTGTTTCCAAGCTTTGCACACCGTTTACTTGCTGTTTTGTTACTTGTTTGCTCGCAGCGATATTTATTTCACATCACGTTTGCTACTTATTATCATCTATACCACTTGTATTTTACTATCTCTTCGCTGAACTAGTGCACCTATACATCTGACAAGTGTATTGGGTGTGTTGGGGACACAAGAGACTTTCTGTATCGTAATTGCAGGGTTGCTTGAGAGGGATAGCTTTGACATCTAACCTCCCTGAGTTCGATAAACCTTGGGTGATCCACTTAAGGGAAACTTGCTGCTGTTCTACAAATCTCTGCACTTGGAGGCCTAACAAGTATCTACAAGAATAGAAGTGTGTAGACATCAAGCTCTTTTCTAGTGCCGTTACCGGGGAGGTAAGGTAAAAGGTACTCACATTCCTTGGTTACTAAGTCTTTTAGTTGCTGGTGAGTGCTCGAAGTTATTTCCTTTAGATTCTGCAATTACATCTTTTTGTTTCTTGTTTTTATTTTCACTAGTTAGGCTTAATGGAAAATAAAGAGTTCTTTAGTCTTTTTCCTGAGTTTAGATATGAAGTGTTTGAAGAGAAAATTGAAAAACCTTTGGAGCTTAATTTGCATGCTAATAGTGTTGTTAGTATGAATGCTTTGAACACCGTTATTACTAATGCTATAGAAAAGTCTAAGCTTGGGGAAGCTGGTTTTGTTAAGCATGATATTTTTAGTTCCCCAGCTTTAGAGGAGAAGGTCGGTTCTGATGATATTTTATCT
The DNA here is from genome assembly GCA_007115705.1 of Dactylis glomerata. Lineage (NCBI taxonomy): Eukaryota > Viridiplantae > Streptophyta > Magnoliopsida > Poales > Poaceae > Dactylis > Dactylis glomerata. Next base: position 7,968,196 of record QXEO01000339.1, read on the forward strand.
CCCATATGTGATGAGTCTAATGATGTTCGTGATCCTCATTCTTTTAAAATACCTATGAAAATTGTTAAACGTGTTAGGGATAACTGCTATTTAGGAGATGGAACTGTCCATCCTGGTGATCATTTGCTTTTTATACATGAATTATACGAGTTGTTCCAGTGTGCAGGTATTTCAATGAACGAAGTTAAGAAGAAGCTATTCTCTTTTTTACTGAAAGGCAGAGCTGAGGAATGGTATAGAACACTAAAGGATGGTCCATCTATTGATTGGGAGGAAATCGAACCTCTCTTTTATTCTAAATTCTATCCTTCTAGTCAGGTTTATAAAGATAGGAACTACATTTATAATTTTCATCCGCATGAGGGAGAAAGCATTGCCCAAGCTTGGGGAAGATTGAAGTTACTAATACATAAATGTCCTATTCATGATCTTCCCCGTAATATTGTTATTAATAATTTTTATGCAAGGCTTTCAGGATATTACAAGGACTATCTAGATGCATGCTTTGATGGGTCTTTCACAAGCAAGGATGTCGACACCAAGTGGGGTCTGCTTGAGACAATTCAAAACAATATTGAAGGTTGGGATAGCGACAAAGGTAAAGGATCGGGTATGAATTATGAGTTTGATTGCATTAAGTCTTTTGCTGAAACTGCTATTTTTCAAGAGCTTAGTGCTAAATATGGTCTTGATCCTCAAACTATGGTTGATTGCTTTAAAGCCTTTGCTTCCCATATGAATGTTCCTAAAGGAAATGGGGACGTGTGTCATGAACCTTTTAAGGATACTTGCATAGAAAGTGATATTGTTGTTGATGATTGCAATAAACATGCTCAAACTTCTAAAAGTACTATTTCTTATAAGCATGTTAATTTTTGTGGAATACATAGACCTTGTGAACAGAGTTACAATAAGGAAGATTATTGCATTACCCACGCAAATGAAGAAACCAGTATGTGGCTCAAGGATCTAGATGTGCTTGGTGAATGGGTTTCCTTTTCTTTGTGAATTTTGCGGTGAAAAGGGGCACTTTAATTTTCAATGCCCAATTAATCGAACGAGTACCGCAGATTTGTATTGTGATGATAAGATTACTTCCAATCAGTATGATGAGCTTACTTTGTTTTTGAATTGTGAAGAGATGTCTAGAAAGATTGCTTTGGTAGACATGAATGATGTTGATATTAATAGCACCCTTCTTGGTTGTCATCTCTATAGTGCTAAAGACTGCCTCGCAAATACTTACTTACAAGATCTTATAAAACATGATGTTTTGCCAAACTATGACAGGACTAATAGATGTTTCGATATTATTAATAGAGAGGAGGAATCCTCCAAAGTTTCTTCTGTTGTTTCTGTCAGCAAACCAGATTATGTGGAGAGGATGCCTTTCCCTCCTAGAGAACATGTGGAGAAGATGCCCTTCAAGTCTCTCCCTCCTAAAGGAGAGAGTAAGAAGAGTATGAAGAAGAAGAAGAAGAAGAGGAGTAAGAGGTGAGAGGACACGGTATCTTCCCTTAAGCTTTATGATCCTGCTATAGATTATGATAATTCTGATTGGGATGATGTTCCTATGCCTATTACCTATGTTAGTGATCATGATTGGGAAAAACACTCTACTTTTTATATTGAAAATCTTTTTGGTACCAATTCTAAGGTTAATAATTGCTGTACCATTAGTGCTATCCATGTTCCTTCTTATGATGATATGTTTGATGAGTATGCTTTGTGACATAGTAGTTCTCTAGCTTGTGATGATGGGTATAATATTTTCAGTTCACCTACTTTTGAGGATAAAATTAGTTATGATTACAATATGCCTCCTATTTTTGATGATTATGGTGATGAGAATAATTATTATGTTGAATCTACTCCTACTATGATTGTTCATGTGGGGAGTATTAATTCTTTTAGGCATGTGGCTCATGATAGAGATGTTTTATGTGATAGTTCTATTGTTAATTCTATTCATGATGCTACTGAAAGTTATTATGAGAGAGGGAAACATGATTTGATGGATCTCAACAATATTGAGTTTCCCCTCTTTATGTTGCAATTCTTGAAGTTGTACTTGTTTTGCCTTTCTATGCTTTTTGCTTTGCGCTTTTATGACTTGTCTCTTTACAAGACTATTTTTCATAGGAAGTGGTTTAGATTTAAATGTGTTCGATACTTGCTTTTTGATGCTCTCTATTGCTTTAAGTTCCTATATGGCGCCTTTGCCTCAAGCTCTTATATGGCACCCACATGAGCATCTTTGCAAATTACTGCGCCTAGCTCAAAGGCGTTAAAGAAAAGCACTCTTGGGAGATAACCCAATATTTTATTTTCAGTACTTTTTCTTTTATTTGAGTCTTGGAAGTCATTACTACTGTAATGACCGCTCCTTATCTTGTTTATTTCGTTTTTGTGCCAAGAGAAGCCTCTAATTTGAGTGAGGTAAAGATTTGGGGATGTTGCTGTCCTGAAACTGTTTTCGGTGCTGCACCGTAAAAATTCGTATAAATTATTTGTGTATCTTTTGGACCTACGATTTCTTGTGTATATGCCCCAGGTTATATCCAAACTTTCAATAGTTGAACACTTTTTTATTTGAGTAACAGAAAACCTCTCAAAAATTCGACCTTTGTCAGCTTTTCAGTTTTGATAGATTTCTGCCAATATTTGTGTTTGCCGCTTTATCGCTTTCTTTTTGAGTTCTTTTGATTATGGAACTTTTGGGGAAGTTGCTACAGTATTATATGCTTTATATGTGGTGGTTTTGAGTCGAAACCTGAAGCAAAATGAGGTTGAATATATGTTATGCTTACACTAATGTTGCTAATAGATTTGTGTTTAGTTTTGTATGAAGGAAGTTTTCAAGTGTAGGGATTGGAGAATGATGAGATGAGTTGAAGAATGGACAAAAGCTCAAGCTTGGGGATGCCCATGCACCCCAGGAAATTTCCAAGAAGTACAAGCGTCAAAGCTTGGGGATTCCCCGCGGCACCCCCTCTTCATCGGCAAAAATCAGGTCACCTTTCAAAACACTATATTTTTATTGCTTCATGCACTATGTGTTTTTCTTGGAGCGTCAGTTGTTTTAGTTTTCTGAGTTGGTTTAGTTTGTTTGTTTGCTGCAATAAATGGTTAGATCACATCATGTTTCTTTTGGAGGAGATGAACTCGCTTTTCATTTGCCAAGAACACTCTAGTTTTCACTCTTATCGTTTCAACGAGTGTTCTCTTTTTCTGCTACTGCTTTTGGTTTTCGTTTTCACCTTGATTTGCATTCAGATCCTGTTATATCTTTTCATCAAGGTGTATTTTTGCCTCTGGTCTTTATTGGTTTTTATCAAAAGAGGTGTTTATAAAAATTTCAAATGGTGTTGGAAAAGAGAAAAAGCTTTATGCAAAAAAGTGGTACAAGAAGGAGCTTGTGTAGACTACGGCTTAGGCTTTTTCATGTCATGCTTGATGTCTTTTTGATAGTATGCTTAGTGGTTTTGCTGTAGCATGACTTGTCTCAAATAACTGAGATTGCTTAATGAGCCTTTGAAAAAATCATGCGTTGTTTTTATTGTATGGAAGCATTATTTTGGTTTTCTCCTTGATGCTTTAATTGGGTTGACTTGGCGCATGCTTACACCATGTTGAATACAAAAATAAGTCGCCTATAGCCTCTATGATCATTTAGTTTTTGACTTTTGATGCCATCTTATGCTTCTTTTAATGTTGCTTTGTCGCTTTGCATGATTATGGCCGTTATTGCTCTCTTAGTTGGTCGCTCCCAGTCTTTTGCTAGCCCTCGCCTTGTACTAAGTATGAGCTCTACTCGTGCATCCAACTCCCAAAAACCAAGTTTGCCATTGTGTCCACTATAAATTCCTATGCATGGTATTTGTAAGCCATTCCAAAGTAAATTTTCATGTTCTACCTTTCAAAAACCTTCAAAATACTTCTCATTTTGTGACACTGTTTTCAGCTCATGGGGACGTAGTGGTCGGATTTGCTATCTTCCATATTGCTTATTCCAAAAAGAAAAAAAAAGAGAAAAAAGAAAGAAAAAAAGGCACTCCTCCATGGAATGTGAATGTTGGTGGGCACCCGATGGAATCGGTTAGCCATGGTTTGAGAAAGGAAAAAAGGTGGGGAGGAGTGCCAAGCTTTATAAAAGAGCACAAAAGTGCCAATCTCTCTCTCAAAAACTTGCTTTATTTTTGTATGGAAGATAGTAAGAACCCCATTGCCAGTCGTTGATAAAGACAACCACCTCTCAAAACCAATTTTTATCTCTCTGTTTTACAAATGAAAAGCTCTAGCACATGTTTAATCACTGCTTCCCTCCGTGAAGGGCCTTTCTTTTACTTTTATGTTGAGTCGCTACCTTCTACCTTTATGCGCCATTAAGAGAGCATAGTTGTCATTCCGAGTATAATGTGCATTGTCCCAAAGTTTTCATTGATTGATTTATGATCATGGTTTCACTTGTTCTCAAATTATTTGTATCTAGTCGCCCTCTTAAACTTGAAGGTGTCCTATGCATTTATGTTTTGCTCTCCATGAAGGACAAGCTGAAAACCATTTGTATATTTTTCCTTATGATTTGAACACACATTTGACTTTCATTGTTTCATTATTCATGATCTTTTGTTTGTGTTCATTTGCATGTTTACAACATGGTTGCTAAGTTCTATTGTCAAGATTATATCTTTCATGCCCATGTTTTTAGTTCTATTGATCCCAGCTCACAAATACTTACATATATGATCAAGATTGTGTAGGTGTATGTCACCTCAAAAATTATTTCTTTTGTTATCACTTACCTACTCGAGGACGAGCAGGAGTTAAGCTTGGGGATGCTGATACGTCTCCAACGTATCCATAATTTTTGATGCTCCATGCTTGTTTTTACACCATTTACCCGATGTTTCGTTACACTTCGTGGCACTTTTATGCGATTTCCGAAACTAACCTATTGACAAGATGCTACAGTGCCAGTTCCCTGTTTTCTGTTGTTTTTCTGTTTTAGAGTGATACACAGGAAATATTCTCGGAATTGGACGAAACCAAAGCCAGAAGTCTTATTTTTCCCGGAAGCATCCAGACATCCGAAAGAGAGCCAGTGAAGGGCCAGGGCCTGCCCTCACACTAGGGTGGCGCAGCCCATGCCCTGGCCGTGCCACCCATGTGTGAGGAGCCCCTGGCTGCCCTCTCGCGACGCCCCTTCGCCTATATAAAGCCTCAGGACGGAAAACCCTAGGAGATTCGGCAATTTTCCAGAAAGACTTCTGCAGTTCCGCCGCCACCACCGACAAATTTTGGGGGACAGAAGTCTCTGTTCTGGCACCCTGCCAGGACGGGGAAGTGCCCCCGGAGCCATCTCCATCGGTCTCCATCACCGTCTCCGCCATCTCTATCGACCTCACCGCCATCTCCATCAACCTTGCTATCTCCTATGATGAGGAGGGAGTAGTTCATCCCCGGGGCTGAGGGCTCTACCGGTAGCTATGTGGTTCACCTCTCTCTTCCATGATGTGATCTTTATGTGATCGTGAGCTTTGTATCATGTTGAATAAGTAGATGTTATTATTCAGATATTATGCTACTCCTATGCTTAATTGTTATAGTGTACTCTAGTGGTGATTATTAAAGTAATCTATTCCTCCTGCCATGGTGTAACGGTGACAGTGCGTGCATCGTGGTGGTACTTAGTTTAGGCTATGATCGTGATCTCTTGTGGATTATGAGAGTAATTATTACTATGATAGTATTGAGTGATCTATTCCTCCTTCCATGGTGTAATATTGATAGTGTGTGCACCGTGTTAGTACTTGGTCTAAGTTGCAATGATTTCTATCTTGAGTTGTGATCTGATTTGGATATCTCTATGAGTGGTGTTTGTCAAGTACTTGATGAACTTTAAGGGGTGCTTCTGTAGCCACTACGCAATGATTAGTGTTATTCAATAGGAGAGTAATTCAGAGTACCATAGTGGAGAGAAGTTGTTTATTTGTTCAATCATGTTATATTGTTGGGAGTGTGTCCACTAGTGAAAGTATGATCCCTAGGCCTTGTTTCCAAGCTTTGCACACCGTTTACTTGCTGTTTTGTTACTTATTTGCTCGCAGCGATATTTATTTCATATCACGTTTGCTACTTATAATCATCTATACCACTTGTATTTTACTATCTCTTCGCCGAACTAGTGCACCTATACATCTGATAAGTGTATTGGGTGTGTTGGGGACACAAGAGACTTTCTGTATCGTAATTGCAGGGTTGCTTGAGAGGGATAGCTTTGACCTCTAACCTCCCTGAGTTCGATAAACCTTGGGTGATCCAATTAAGGGAAACTTGCTGCTGTTCTGCAAACCTCTGCACTTGGAGGCCCAACAAGTGTCTACAAGAATAGAAGTGTGTAGACATCAGCGAGCCCCAGTCTTCCCGGCCTTGCTCCTGGTACCAGCCACCATGCTCGTCGTGTTGCTGGTAGCTCCCCTCCTGCCTCCTGCTATTGGAGTCGCCGTTGTAGTGGCGCTTGCGCCCGTTGTCATAGCCACGCTCCATGACAACCGCCGCAAACGAGCGGGCAAGGGTGGTGGCGCCGACGACCAAAACAATGTGCGTGGAGGTGGAAAGCTCCGTTTTTCCCGCCGCAGTTCCGTCGTTGTGGCTCTAGATCCAGATCGAGGTAGCAATTGGGTAGCAACTTCTAGATATACCTCCCCAGGTATGCCGGGCCTCTAGCCATCATCTAGATATACATGTGCAGCTACCACTGGATTCTGTTGGACATTCAAATTGATAAGGGAAGAGTTGATGCCTTCGACCCATTATCGAGACCCTTGGAACAGTTCCAAAGCCTGCAGGACATGCTCCAAGGGTAATTTCAATCATCCTTGTGCTCTATCGGTCTCTTTCGATGATTTTCTGATATATCAATTAATGAAAAACTTAGCAAATCATTTTCCTTGTCGGGCAGGGTTTGGAAGCGGTTCAAGTGCGTGACTGACGGTATCGAGCATGAGAAGCTGACCTTTAGAGCGGCTCAGGTAAGTAGTAGTATGATATACTTCTATTTTCAATACATTTATGATGCTAGATTATTATTTTGATTATATATATTCTATTCTCGTAAAGTGCGACCAGCAGCCACGGGGGACGCATCTATGCGGATACTATGTTTGCGAGACCATTCGCACGTTTACCTTTTGAGCACAAGGATTACAGATACGACGTAAGCAATGAAAATTCACACCTCTATTTTTACCCGTCATTCTTTGTTATCATGATTGATATTCATATTCATCTCCTCTTCTTATATAGTACACGGCCATGAGGGAGAAGTACCTACCAGAGCAATGCGCGATTGCTGTTGCAGAGGAGCTAGCGACCTTTCTGAGGACGGAAGCTATAGATGACTGACGAGGTTTATCCCCGGCAATGCCCATGTCGAAGGGCTTTCGATCTAGGAAGCGTATTGGGACCTGGCGAACTCGACGGCGATCAGACGAAAACAGAGAGACGCAAGGATTTAGCCAGGTTCAGCCCTCTCGAAAGGTAAAAGGCCTACGTCCTGCTTGTCTGACTTGTATTGATAGGGTGGTGATGATGATGGCGTTACAATGGCGGCGCAGATTGGATCTGACCGAGAGTGGAGAGCTCAAGTTGTCGAGCGCTCCGGCGTGAGGTGGGTGGAAGTGAATCTAGGGTTTCGAGACCTCCCTCCTAGCCTTTTATAAGTCAAGGCTAGGTCTCAGGAGTGTCTCTCAAGCCAAGTACAGATCGGATCGACCGAGACCTAATCTAACTTGAACTCCTCGAAATCTTGCTTGTGCACCAAGTAACGCCTCTGGGCCGCGTCGAGCCACAGCCTTGATAGGCCTCGAAAGCCTTTCCTGAGACACCCCACCTGGACCGAAAACCAGGTAGGCGAATGTCGGGGCCCATCTGTCATTCCTTCGTCAGTAGCCCCCGAGTGCCTGGGATAGCCGAAGACTATGGCAGGGACTCCTCCCGAAAAGTCTCTCCGGCCGTACCCGATATGAGCACTTAGCCTATAAACTGTAAATGCATAGGGATCATTTGAGTAGCATGCTTGTTAGATACACAATCTTCGAATTACTCTTATTCAGAGCCTCGAGAGTGTTAAGTTGGGTTTGCAGAGGGATGCGCATAACCGGCCTGAGACTCACGCTGGGTCTCAGTTAATTGCATTGCTGCAAAGACATGCGGTTAGCTTACTCAGATTCGAGTCCCCCGACTCGAACCCGCGTGGGCTGGTGCTACCCCGACCCGAGCAGCGTCGGACTTACCAGGTCGGAGCCCAGTTCATTGTGAGGCACCCGATGCGTCCATCGGTGCAAACTTCATACCGTAGGTATGGAAAACTTCCGGCAGAGTGCGTTTGATACGAATACCGGGCCATCCGGTGTTGCTAACCGTGGACTTACCTTCGTATTTGACATATGGCATCCGAACTGGTATATTGCCACCAACATTCGGGCACGTTGATTGAGGAGCGTTGATAGCTCGAAAGACAGGTTAAAACAAGATGACTCAAAGGTCCGAAGCTCGAACCCGAATCTCTGAAAGTATTACTGGGTTGAAAGGAACAGCTCGAAATATCGTAGCCCTACCTCGAACATCTTGAAGGCGCTGCTGGCCCAAAAAGGAAACTCAAAGAGACCGAAATCCTTTCTCGAATATATCGAAGGCACTGCTGGCCCGAAAGAGAAACTCGAGGGACCGAAATCCTGTCTCGAATATATCGAAGGCGCTGCTGGCCCAAAAGAGAAACTCGAGGGACTGAAATCCTGTCTCGAATATATCGAAGGCGCTGCTGGCCCGAAAGAGAAACTCGAGAGGCGAAAAGACAGAGTCGTTGAAAAAACTCGGTGTAAATTCGGATGACACAAAAGAGAGGTATACAAAGACCCCCGAAAGAGAACCCAGTCGAGATGCTGTCCGAGCATAAGAGGCACATACCTTCGAAGCTCGAGAGAACCTTTGCCAGTTTTTGTTCTTCGAATCCAAAAGGAATCGTCCTGCTCGAAGAAACGCGTCATTGCTGACGACAATCCCCACCGAGTTGTCACATCATCTTCTGCAGTAGCGACCTGATCCTGCCAGAACTAGACGCACGGTGGGCCCACCGGCCGCGCGTCCCGGCCGTTGACAGAATTTGACCGCACATCCTGTGCGTGGGTGAGAAATAACCGGCGCCGTTTCCTTGAATAACGTGCGTAGTGGACGCCGCGGTGCTTGCGTGTTGACACGTGGACGGTCAGATCAACCCGGCCGTTTCCACTTCGTCGTGGACGGCTGAGATCTGACGTAGATTTCTAGAACTGGAATAAATGACGATGGCAGGGTAACAGTCCCGTCTCACTCCGCCGCCATCATCTCCTTCCTCGCGCAGCGCCCCTGTAGCACCACTTCTCCATTTCCGCAAACCCCACTGTTCCCTGAGGTCATGGGAAAGAGAAGCTCTGCCGCCGTCGGCGCCACCGCCGCGGCCAAGAAAGCCAAGACAGCTGATGCTGAAGGCTCCAGCGTTGGCCGCTGGGTCCAATCCAAGGTGGGGAACAAGGAGCTGATGCAGTCCGAGAAGATGGGCCTGCTGAAGAATGCGCCGGCGGAATCGCTCGCCGCCGGCCCGGAGATCGTTCCCCGGCCACCCCTCGGCTTCCGGGTAATCTTCCTCGCCTTTTTGCTGCGGGGTTTGTCTTTTCCCCCGCATCCTTTTCTCCGTGGCCTTCTCTTTGCTTACGGGATTCAGCTCCATGACCTGAATCCCAACTCCATCCTTCACATTGCGTGCTTTATCACGCTCTGTGAGTGCTTCCTGGGGATAGAACCCCACTGGGCGTTGTGGCGCCGAATCTTTGCTATTCGGCACCCTCTACCATATCAAACCGGCGGCTTTGGCATTCAAGTGCGCCCAGACGTCGATTACTTCAATCTTCAAGCGCCCGAAAATAATCCCGGGTGGAGGACGAAATGGTATTATGCCAAGGACAAGTCCTCCGATGGCGAAAACTTCGGGCTCGAGGAGTTCCAACCTACAGTCGTTCTTCGACCACGTGTATCCTGGAGACACGATCTTTCGGACGAGGAGCTGAAGATTACGGAGCCGTTGATGGAGAAGATCCAGCAGCTCCGATCTACCCCGAAGAAAGAGCTTTCGGAAATCCAGCTCATCCGGACCTTCATCGAGCGTCGGATCCAGCCGCTCGCTGCACGAGCCCACTGCATGTGGGACTACAGCGATCGCCGGGATTCGACCCGCATCTCTCAAGACGAGCTGCACGAAGCCGAAATCGACGAGTGCGTACGCGCCGTCACGAACATCAAGAAGAAGGATCCCGTGCCGAAGATCTTCGGTGCTGTAGCCTTTAGCAAAGCCTTTCCCCGCACCGAGGTATGATCATGCTTTTATTCGAATGCCGTTCTCATTTCTTAGCCGAATCATTCAATGCCAAATGCAACCTCTCTTCTTTTGCACAGGTGATTGACGTAGCCCGATGCTATCCGCCCCAGCCCGAAATGGGCGAGTATCCGGGGCGTGATTTTGCCGAAGTGCCAGAAGGGTCGGCCTCCGCCGCTCCATCGCTACCGAGGGCTCTGAAGAGACAACGAATCGCGGACGTTGTCGAAGATTCGGAGGACCTCGATGACACTCATTTCACTTCAGGGGATGATGGCAACAGCGCTATCCCCGCTTCGCCTTTGAGCCGCCGCGCTCCCCCTCGAACGGACAAGAAGGTTCTCCCGAAGTTCGGGATCGATGCTTCATAAGTGCTCCTTGTCGAACTTGTATATCCTCTGGTCATACCTCAAATTAACTGTCTGGTTTCCTCCTTGAATCTTGTTTCAGGTCTTCCTCCGAGGAGACGTCGACCGGTCCTGGGGATGAAGAACAATACCATTTTCGACCCCATGACCACGCCCTCGAACAAACGGCGGATTCACAGGAGAAGGCCGCCGGCGTCACCGCTCCCGAAGTCGCTCTGACGAAGCCTTCGACTTCTTCCAAGAAGAAGGCGGCGGAGCAAGAATTCGTACTTGTCTCCTCGTCTGACGAGCCCTTCGGCCCTAGCAACCATGTAAGTCCGAGAATTTTCAACTTGTGCTTCGCGTGCTTTACCATTAGTAGCCCCCGAGGGTGAGTCGAAGTGTTTACACTTGGGCTTGCCCTCCGAAACATGATTCGAAGGTTAATTTTTCGCCCGGCTTTCTTTAGCCCATTGTTAGGGATCTGTCGAAGGTTTGCAGGAGCTTCTTCGCCTTAGAAGAAGAGAATCGTAGGCTGACTGAGCAGCTTGACGAGACTCGACGTAAGTAATGCCATCCTCCTTGTAAAATTTGGCTTTGTGTATGATACTTCGCTCTTTTTTTTCTGATGACATCCTTTTACTGATTAGGGATTGGGGCCCAGGCTGCTGCTGACAAGACTTCCCTGAAATATCAGCTGGACGACCTTGCCACTGAGAATTCGGGCTTGAAGGCTAAGGTCACCGAGCTGAACGACGAAATCGCCCGACTGAAGGGCGAATCGTCCAAAGCTGAGGAGCGTGCGAAGAAAAGCCGTCTGGATGCCGAAGCCCGAGAGGGAGAGCTAACCCAGCGCCTGCAGACTTCGCTCGATGCCTTATGTGGTAAGTTCTTCGAACTTTGTCCGAAATAGTTTGGGTGCCGAAAGTACTACTGAGACTTGGTCGTTTCCTTGCCCGTGCAGCTGCTGCCGAATTGGACACCAGAGCAATGAAAGGGCCTGCTGGACTTGAATCCAGTATCGGCTTCGCCGAACGCCTTAGTCGCGAGGTTGTCAACCTCTTAGCGCGGGTGCGGTCGATGCTGGTTTGCGTTTGGGATACGTCTGTACCCGACTCGACCAGCAACACCATGGCGGGGATCCTCGATGCTGTGGCGGTGAAGGCAGGTGGCGAAGACCCGTTGTTTGCAGCGGTGCGCCGTCAGGTAACTATCGGCACCGAGTCTGTCTTCTCCATGATGATGATGCATGGCGTGGAGTTTGATGCCGACAAGGTCACGAGCACGTATCCGAAAGACAAAGACGGACGCGACAAATCTGCGAAGAATTATGTTGCCCGTGCTCGTGAACTGGCTGCCCGAATGACAAGCTTTTTTGCTGAGAGGAATGAGAAGCGTGCAGCGGCGAAGGCTCGGAAGCGTGGAACATCCGCTGCACCGTCTAGCAAGGCCGGTAGTTCGGCGTAGTGCGAGCAGCTCTGCTGGTGCCCACTTGTAATTAGTTTGCTGTTTCACATCGAGGGCTATGACCCTGATTAGAACCCTCTCTGCTGTAAAACTTTTTCTGCCATTATATTAATCTTCAAGCCATTTTGGTTGCCGTTACTTGTGTGTGATGTTCGGCTCCTCGTGCAGGACCCTTCGCAAACATCTGGTGCTTGGCCTGTTTCGTACGAAACAGCTAGCAGTACTTCGGGTGCCATTGAGCGAAGAGCGCCCTCTTCGAGCGAGCTTTCCCTAATTCGATCGTTGCGTGATCAGCTTCAAAGTACGCAGCGTTAGCTGAAGGTTGTTACTGCCAAGGTCGATGTCGCCCTATCGAAGGCATCGTATGCTGCCGACTGCGAGAAATTCCTTCTCGACGAAATCGAAAATCTTGGGAAATCTCTTCAGTGTCAGTCTTTAGACCTCTTTAGCTTTGCGTTGACCGGGGCGTGCAGGATCTAAACTTCGTTCTCTTTTTCGCAGATGTGTGTCTTGATAATGCAGCCGAGGCCCGGCGCGTAAATGCGCATATTATTGCTGCCCAGAATCATGCCAACTCCGTTGCTGATAACTTCTGGGCTGATCGGTTGAAGGCAATGAAGCTGACACTCCTTCAAGATAGGATTGCTCAAGCTAGTGCGTTGGCTGAGACAAGCCGAAGCGCTCTTGCGCTTGTGCACCAGGTGATGTTTCCTCTAAACGATCAGCCCGAAGGTTTGCCGGCGCTGCTCGATCGATTCGAGAATGGCAACGCTATACACTCCTTTGTCCGGGCGCACCTGCGTAGTGGAGCTGTGGTCGCCCTTGCTTTCGTGCATGCGCACTACCCTGAAGTCGACCTAGAGCTTCTGAAGATGCCTCCTTCATCGCCCAGCGGTCGTTACAACATGGAGCGACATTATGCTGTTTGTAGAAGCACCGGCGACTGTATCGCTCGCCAAATTGTCGTCGAAAGTGATCGGCAAAGGGCGAACCAGGGCACCGCGGTGCCATGAACTATCCTTGTGGCTGTATTTGTATCTCCGATATGTGTTTGTATATATCTTCTTCGTTAGTGGCCGAAAAGGCAGAGCTTTCGAGCCTAGATCACTTTAGATGACAATCCACAAGAGTAGGTCGAAGACAACGCAGTACTTGAACTTAGGTTCAGAGAGCGCAATTCCCAAGTATGGGTCGAGATGTCGAGGCCCCGAGCGTAGGTCGAAGGACCGAGCCCCCGAGCGTGGGTCGAAGGGCCGAGCCCCCGAGCGTGGGTCGAAGGACCAAGCCCCCGAGCGTGGGTCAAAGGACCGAGCCCCCGAGCGTGGGTCGAAGGACCGAGCCCCCGAGCGTGGGTCGAAAGGCTGAACCCCCGAGCGTGGGTCAAAGGGCCGAGCCCCCGAGCGTGGGTCGAAGGGCCGAGCCCCCGAGCGTGGGTCGAAGGACCGAGCCCCCGAGCGTGGGTCGAAGGACCGAGCCTCCGAGCGTGGGTCGAAGGGCCAAGCCCCCGAGTGTGGGTCGAAGGACCGAGCCCCCGAGCGTGGGTCGAAGGGCCGAGCCCCCGAACGTGGGTCGAAGGACCGAGCCCCCGAGCGTGGGTCGAAGGGCCGAGCCCCCGAACGTGGGTCGAAGGACCGAGCCCCCGAGCGTGGGTCGAAGGGCCGAGCCCCCGAGCGTGGGTCGAAGGACCGAGCTCCCGAGCGTGGGTCGAAAGGCTGAACCCCCGAATGTGGGTCGAAGGACCGAGCCTCCGAGCGTGGGTCGAAGGGCCGAGCCCCCGAGCGTGGGTCGAAGGACCGAGCCCCCGAGCGTGGGTCGAAGGGCCGAGCCCCCGAGCGTGGGTCGAAGGACCGAGCCCCCGAGCGTGGGTCGAAGGGCCGAGCCCCCGAGCGTGCACAGGTGTTGATTTATAGAATGGGGCAATTTGAACTTTATTGCTTGGTGCCGAAGGCACAATGTTGAGTGCGGACTGCTGCCGACACTTGATTACATGGTAGAGGGGGTAGGGGGGACAGCTTTGCTAGCTAAGGATAGAAGCGGCGCAACTGTGCAGCGTTCCATGGGTTGTCGACGTCTTTCCCCGTCTTCGGGTTGCGTAGATGATATGCTCCTCCTGGGATGACCTCAGTGGATAAGGTACGGGCCTTCCCATGGTGGCTCCAGCTTCGACGTGCTTGTTTGCTTGAGTCGGAGCACAAGGTCGCCCGGCTCGAAAGAGCGTCCGCGTACCCGTCTGCTGTGGTAGTTGCGGAGGCTCTGCTGGTAGACCGCCGATCGAACGAGGGCGACGTCTCGAGCTTCGTCCAGGAGGTCTTGGGCGTCCGCTAACGCCTTGTCCGCGTCTTCCTCGACGTAGGCGGCGACGCGGGGCGCGCTGTAGCGCACGTCCGTGGGCAGCACGGCTTCTGCCCCGAAGAGCAAGAAGAAGGGCGTGTAGCCTGTCGAAGAGTTGGGAGTTGTTCGTAGGCTCCATAGCACCGAAGGCAGTTCCTCGACCCAGGCGCCTGCTGCGCGCTTGAGGGGTCAAAGCAGTCGCTTCTTCAGTCCTCCGCAGACAAGTCCATTGGCCTTTTCGACCTGGCCATTGGACTTGGGGTGCGATACCGAAGCGTACTTGAGCTTGATGCCAAGGTCTTTGGCGAAGCCCTGGAATTCGCCCGAAGTGAAGTTGGTGCCATTGTCAGTGATGATGCTGTTCGGGACGCCGTACCGATAGACGATGGACTCGAAAAACTTAACTGCCGTGGTCGCCTCTTGGTTGGTGACCGGAACAGCTTCGATCCACTTGGAGAACTTGTCCACAGCGACGAGCAAGTACGTATGCCCTCCTCGAGATGATTTGGGGAGAGGCCCCACTTGATCGAGCCCCCATTGCGCGAAGGGCCATGCCACAGGGATGGTGTGCAGTTCCGATGCCGGCGCGTGCGGCTTGGTGGCGAACATCTAACACGCTTCGCAGTGCTGGACGATGTTCCTGGCATCGTAGAGGGCGGATAGCCAGTAGAATCCGGACCGAAAGGCCTTCGCTACGAGTGTTCGGCTGCAAGCGTGATGTCCGCAGGTTCCTTCATGGATTTCTCGGAGGAGGGCGATTCCATCTTCTTGCGCTATGCACCGCTGGAGCACCCCCGAAGTGCTTCGCTTGTAGAGTTCCCCGTTGATTATCGTGAAGGCCTTTGAGCGCCGCATGACTTGTCGGCGGTGGATGGGGTCTTCGGGTAGTTCGCCTCTCACCAGGTACGCCAAGTACGGCTTTGTCCATATTGCTTCGACGAGCATGACTGCGGTTGCATCCTTCGGGAGGTCTGCTGCTCCTGCCGCTGGGGCGGTGTTGGTTGCTCGAGCCCCTGGACGTGTTGCTAACGCCGGGTCAGGTGTGGGTTTGATCTTGATGGAGCGCTTGAATATCTCCTCGAAGAAAACACCTGGCGGTATTGGGAGGCACCTGGAGCCGACGTTGGCCAGGTTATCTGCCTCCTCATTGCTTTCCCTGCCGATGTGTGTTACTTCACAGCCCTCGAATTCGCCTTCGAGCTTGTCGTACATGGCGCGATATGCGATCATGTTCGCGCAGGTCGCGTCACACTCCTTCATGACTTGCTGGGCAATGAGGTTCGAGTCTCGTGTATCTTGACGCGGGTGGCCCCGCAGGCCTTCGCCATGCGCATACCGTGAAGGACGGCTTCATATTCTGCCTCGTTGTTGGAGGGATTCGGGAAACGCATGCGGAGGACGTAGCGCATCCTGTCTCCTTGCGGTGACACTAGGATCACTCCTGCTCCTGCCCCCGAGACCCGCTTGGATCCGTCGACGAAAATAGTCCAGCTGTTCGACAGGTCTGGGAGCTCGGGCATCTGGGCTTCTGTCCATTCGGCTATGAAGTCCGGAAGGACTTGCGACTTGATTGCAGACTGGCGTTGGTACGTGATCTCCCAAGGTCCCAGCGTGACTCCCCATAGCGACACACGCCCTGTAGCGTTTGGGTTGTTGAGGATGCTGGAAACTGGGCTCGAAGCCACTACTACGATGGAGTGGCACTCGAAATAGTGCGGCAGCTTCTTCCCCGTCATGTAGATGGCGAATGCCAACTTCTGATAATGGGGGTATCTTTGCTTGGTTGGCGACAGGACTTCGCTTAAGTAGTACACGGGCCACTGTACGCCGTGCTCTTTGCCTTCCTCTGCGCGTTCGACCACAAGCACCGAGCTGACAACTTGATTTGTAGCCGCAATGTATAGCAACATTGGCTCTTTTTCTCGAGGTGTAACGAGAACTGGGGAGGTCGATAGTCGTCGCTTGAGGTCGTCGAACGCGGCTTGCGCTTCTTCGGTCCACGTGAAGTTGTCTGTTTTTCTGAGCAGTCGATACAAGGGCAGTGCTTTTTCGCCAAGCTTGCTGATGAAGCGGCTAAGCGCTGCGAGTCGGCCTGTCAACTGTTGGACGTGTCGAAGCGTCTTCGGGGGGTGCATGCTGATGATGGCCTTTATCTTCTCTGGGTTGCCTTCGATTCCTCTCTCGGAGATCAGATAGCCCAGTAGTTGGCCGGTGGGTACTCCGAAAGAGCATTTCTTCGGGTTAAGCTTGATACTATATCTGTCGAGGTTGGTGAAGGTTTCTCGAAGGTCATCGAGCAAAGTCTCTGCTTTCGATGTCTTGATGACAATGTCGTCGACGTAGACCTCGACGTTGCGCCCGATTTGTTCCTTCAAGCATGCTTGCATACACCGCTGATATGTAGCTCCGGCGTTCTTGAGCCCGAAAGGCATCGTCATGTAGCAGTATACCCCGTGCGGTGTGATGAACGCCGTCTTGTCTTCGTCTTCTACCTTTAGCCGTATCTGGTTATATCCAGAGTAGGCGTCGAGGAACGAGAGGCGCTCGCATCCTGCCGTGGAATCAACGATCTGGTCGATTCGGGGCAAAGGGAAGTAGTCCTTCGGGCAGTGCTTGTTTAGAGCTGTGAAGTCTATGCACATCCTGTAGATCTTGGTGTCCTTCTTTTCCACCATGACCGGTGGCGAGAGCCACGTGGCTTCCTTGATTTCTCTGATGAACTTAGCTTCGAGGAGGCGATTGATTTCTTCGCCCATCGACTTGGCCTTCTCTGGATTGTACCGTCGCATAGACTGCTTGACCGGTTTCGCGTTGGGGAATATTTTAAGCTCGTGCTCGGCGAGTTCCCTGGGGATGCCTGGCATATCTGCTGGACACCAGGCGAACATCCTCCAGTGCTCACGGAGGAACTCGACGAGCGCGCTTTCCTATGCGGGGGAAAGGGAGTTCGACACCCGCGCCGTCTTGGTTGGATCAGTCGGGTGGATCTGGTGTTCTCGGGTGTCCTTGGTGGCATCGAAAGACAACTCTGGGGCGTTCTGCTGCGCCGGTGGGTCGATGTCCATGACAGTGGCTTCCCGAATGTGGTGCAGTTCCTCGTGCACCCCGAAAGTCTAGGACATGTCGTTGAAGTCCTTGTCGTAGTTTTCTGACCGCGCGAAGCTGCCGCTGATAGTCAGTGGTCCTCTATTTGCGGGCATCCGTAACTTGAGGTAGGCGTAGTGTGGTACAGCCATGAATCGGGCGAACGCTGGTCGCCCGAGGATAGCATGATACTGCGAGGGCCAGTCGACCACCTCGAATTCGATCTTCTCCTTTCTGAAGTTTGCTTTAGTGCCGAAGATGACGTCGAGGTGTATCGCTCCCAATGGGTACGTCGGCTTTCCCGGGACGATTCCGTGGAAGGAAGTCTCCGTTGGCAGGAGATTGTTTAGTGGAATCTTGATCTTTCGCAGTGTGTCTGCGTAGATGAGGTTCAGGCTGCTGCCTCCGTCCATGAACACCTTTTTCGAGGTGAAACCCCCTATTTGTGCCTCGAGAACCAGAGCGTGGTGTCCTGGGCGTGGAATCTTCGGTGGGTGATCTGACCGATCGAAACCAATCGGATGTTCAGACCAATTCAGATATTTGGGAGTAGCTGGTGGCGCGTGCTCGGCGTGAAACACTTCTCTCGCGCGCTTTCGCCGGACTTTATTCGTCGGGCGCCCCCTCTGAATCATGGGCACGAGACCTCTTGGTGGCGGGAACTCTTCTTCCTCGTTGGCTGGCTGTCGCTGCTCGGCTTGCTGGATCGTAGCGGCCTGATGGCTTTGCTGTACGACGTTCGCTGGTGGATTCGGCGGTGGCGGTGGAGCGTTGTAGGCTATCGCCCCTGCCACTCGTTGCTCGACGTTCATTCTCTCCTGAAGTGCCCGGTTCAGACGAAGGAACTCCCTGCACTCGATGAGAAGGTGTGCAGGTTTTCGTACTCCGTCCTTGTCGAGGTACGTATGCCTCGGGCAGCCGCTATCGAGCATCTCCTCTGCCGACATCTGTGGTTGTCGACGACGCCACTCCTTAGTGGGCTTCGAGTCACGGCAGCTGCTGCCGTAGTAGGTGTTTCCTCGTCGCGGTAAGTCGCGATTGTCGTCGCGGTCTTCATGCACGTAGCTGGCTGCTACCATGTCTATGTTCTCCGTGTTGTCGTAGCGGCTTCGGCGACCTTTCTTCTGAGATCCGGGATGGAATTGGTCCTTTGCATCGCCATCGCGTTCTGCTGATCGACGGCGGCTTCTGGGAGCCGAAATGGAGTCTTCGCCATCGGCCCACTCGTTCACCAAACTCATGAGGTGGTCGATGGTTCTGGGCTTGCAGCGCCCCAGTTCCTCCTTGAAGTCACGCCGAAATAAGCCGTCCCGAAATGCGTCAATGGCCCTTTCGGGCGAGATGTTTTCTGTCGTGTTCCGGAGGCCGATCCATCATGAGATGTATGACCTCAGGTTTTCGCCGGTCTTCTGCACGCATAAGCGGAGTTCTTTGAACGACGTAGGTCATCGCGAAGTGCCTCGAAAGTTTGCGATGAATGCTTGCCGAAATTCTTCCCAGGAGCGGATGCTATCTGGGGCGAGATTGTTCAACCACGCTCTTGCGTTGTCTTTTAGGTGTAGTGACAACAACTGGAGAGCATTGTCTCTAGATCCGCCGCTGATTTTAACAGCGGTCATGAAGTCATCTAGCCAAATTTGGGGATCCTGCTGCCCGTTAAACTTGACTACGCCGTCGCTGAGTTTGATTCCTTTCGGCAATGGTGCCGAGCGAATCAGAAGGCTAAAACATTCTGCCCCGCAGAGTGCATCGCCAGGACTGCCGAACGTTTCTGCTTCGCGTCGCGCTCGCCCTTGGTCGACTCTATGCTGGGCCAGACCATGCCGAAGTTCTCCGTTGATAGGTTCGACCGCTTGCGTCCGAGGCGCTACAGCTGGTGCTGGTGCTGGGTGTCTAGCCTGTTCCGGTGGTGGAGCGGCTCTTGCTGCTGTCGCATCATGCGCTGAGCCAGGTGTGCCTTGCAGCACCCTTACTCCTTCGAGTGCTAGATTTCGCAGGTGTCGCATATGTTCGTCACCGTTAGACGCGTTCGCAGCAATGTATGCCGCCGCCGCCATGATTGCTGCTTCCTTGGTCTTGGGCATTAACTCAGCTTCGTTGAATTCTGCCTCTAGATTTCGAGTGACATTCTGCATATCGGCCCCTTGCTGAGTGCGCGATCTTGATCTGTGCTGAACGCTCGAAGAGTAATGTGATGATCTTTCTGCCCGCCTCCTGCTGGATGCGTCGGCCTCCTCTCTGCGTCGTTCCAACACTCGCCTATCAGCGCTAATCTGATCTTTTTGCTCCTGAACGACGAATCGGAGTGCAGCCAAATTGCTTGGACTCGGGTTAGGTCCGAAGTTTACTTCGCCCGCATAGACCCTTCTTGCGAACCGGATCTGGTCATGAGTGACCACCTGGCGGCCGCTGTCTGACCGGTTTCGACCGTCGTTGTCGTTTCCGTCGTTGTGTGATGCCATCATGCAGTGGCCTCCAGGCCACGGGGTCGAGTCATCGCTGATTTCGCCCAGCGCTGGAGGATAGATGTCGTCGCTTTCGACGTAGGGCCCGACTTCGACCATGAAGTCAGAGTCATGATCGGCCATATAGCCGTCGCTGGATGCGTTAGATTCGCATAGCGAGGCAGAGCTCACCGAATTGCCAATTTTCCCCTTAGCTTCGGGGTAGACGTTGTCGTCGTCGTCGGAGCAGGTGTAGTCCAAGTATAATCCCTCGACGTAGTCAGCATCATAGGGTGTCGTGCGAAGCGTGAGGGCGTTGAGAGCCCGATCGCACTCGGATATCGTTGGGTAGATAGCTGCTGTACCTCCCCGCGGATCTTCACAGCCGGCGATCTCATGGAGTGAGAAATCTCCGACGCCTATATAGTGGTATGCGTCGCAGTCGACGCAGTATGCGGTGGTCGGGGATGGAGGCGGATCTTCAAAATCGTTCGACCCTACTGATGGGGTCGAAATCTTCAGTCTCAGCTCCTCCTTCGACGGCGCTAGTGACACGCTTGCCGAGGGTTTGCCCCCGACGGATGGTGGTGTCGTCGCTTTGGCCACGAGCGGAGCCGATTCACCGATGGAGAGCAGTTCCATTGTTCCATTGCTGTCCACATGGAAATTGAACAGTCCGAAGGCCATGTCGTAGCCTTCGGGCGCTGCTCTTGTCGCGCCTGGAACGGGGTCGATGGTGCTCACCGTCGAGGTGAGGTTGGTGGTACTTGGCGAGATGCCATCGACGACAGTCGAATCGACGGCGCCAGTCTCAAGCTCCATCGAGCTGGTGTGGACGATGGCCGGCGCAGATGTGCCGGCGAGGGTGTCGACGCCGATCTTGGAAGTGGTATCGTCGTTGGTCGGCACAGCGATGCCGACGATAGCATCGATCTTGACGGGGGTGCCGACGTTGGTCGACACAGCGATGCCAACGGTGGTGTCGATGCCGATCTTGGTTGCGGTTGGTGATGGAGCCGGCAAATCCGTAGATCCAGATCCCGTCGTCCCCACGGTCGGCGCCAATTGACGAGGTTCTAACTCGGCAATGCCCATGCTTGAAGGCTTTCGATCTAGGAAGCGTATTGGGACCTGGCGAACTCGACGGCGATCAGACGAAAACAGAGAGACGCAAGGATTTACCCAGGTTCAGCCCCCTCGAAAGGTAAAAGGCCTACGTCCTGCTTGTCTGACTTGTATTGATAGGGTGGTGATGATGATGGCGTTACAATGGCGGCGCAGATTGGATCTGACCGAGAGTGGAGAGCTCAAGTTGTCGAGCGCTCCGGCGTGAGGTGGGTGGAAGTGAATCTAGGGTTTCGAGACCTCCCTCCTAGCCTTTTATAAGTCAAGGCTAGGTCTCAGGAGTGTCTCTCAAGCCAAGTACAGATCGGATCGACCGAGACCTAATCTAACTTGAACTCCTCGAAATCTTGCTGGTGCACCAAGTAACGCCTCTGGGCCGCGTCGAGCCACAGCCTTGATAGGCCTCGAAAGCCTTTCCTGAGACACCCCACCTGGACCGAAAACCAGGTAGGCGAATGTCGGGGCCCATCTGTCATTCCTTCGTCAGTAGCCCCCGAGTGCCTGGGATAGCCGAAGACTATGGCAGGGACTCCTCCCGAAAAGTCTCTCCGGCCGTACCCGATATGAGCACTTAGCCTATAAACTGTAAATGCATAGGGATCATTTGAGTAGCATGCTTGTTAGATACACAATCTTCGAATTACTCTTATTCAGAGCCTCGAGAGTGTTAAGTTGGGTTTGCAGAGGGATGCGCATAACCGGCCTGAGACTCACGCTGGGTCTCAGTTAATTGCATTGCTGCAAAGACATGCGGTTAGCTTACTCAGATTCGAGTCCCCCGACTCGAACCCGCGTGGGCTGGTGCTACCCTGACCCGAGCCGCGTCGGACTTACCAGGTCGGAGCCCAGTTCATTGTGAGGCACCCGATGCGTCCATCGGTGCAAACTTCATACCGTAGGTATGGAAAACTTCCGGCAGAGTGCGTTTGATACGAATACCGGGCCATCCGGTGTTGCTAACCGTGGACTTACCTTCGTATTTGACATACGGCATCCAAACTGGTATATTGCCACCAACATTCGGGCACGTTGATTGAGGAGCGTTGATAGCTCGAAAGACAGGTTAAAACAAGATGACTCAAAGGTCTGAAGCTCGAACCCGAATCTCTGAAAGTATTACTGGGTTGAAAGGAATAGCTCGAAATATCGTAGCCCTACCTCGAACATCTTGAAGGCGTTGCTGGCCCGAAAAGGAAACTCAAAGAGACCGAAATCCTATCTCGAATATATCGAAGGCGCTGCTGGCCCGAAAGAGAAACTCGAGAGACCGAAATCCTGTCTCGAATATATCGAAGGCGCTGCTGGCCCGAAAGAGAAACTCGAGGGACCGAAATCCTGTCTCGAATATATCGAAGGCACTGCTGGCCCGAAAGAGAAACTCGAGAGGCGAAAAGACAGAGTCGTCGAAAAAACTCGGTGTAAATTCGGATGACACAAAAGAGAGGTATACAAAGACCCCCGAAAGAGAACCCAGTCGAGATGCTGTCCGAGCATAAGAGGCACATACCTTCGAAGCTCGAGAGAACCTTTGCTAGTTTTTGTTCTTCGAATCCAAAAGGAATCGTCCTGCTCGAAGAAACGCGTCATTGCTGACGACAATCCCCGCCGAGTTGTCACATCATCTTCTGCAGTAGCGACCTGATCCTGCCAGAACTAGACGCACGGTGGGCCCACCGGCCGCGCGTCCCGGCCAGTTGACAGAATTTGACCGCACGTCCTATGCGTGGGTGAGAAATAACCGGCACCGTTTCCTTGAATAACGTGCGTAGTGGACGCCGCGGTGCTCGCGTGTTGACACGTGGACGGTCAGATCAACCCGGCCGTTTCCACTTCGTCGTGGACGGCTGAGATCTGACGTAGATTTCTAGAACTGGAATAAATGACGATGGCAGGGTAACAGTCCTGTCTCACTCCGCCGCCATCATCTCCTTCCTCGCGCAGCGCCCCTGTAGCACCACTTCTCCATTTCCGCAAACCCCACTGTTCCCTGAGGTCATGGGAAAGAGAAGCTCTGCCGCCGTCGGCGCCACCGCCGCGGCCAAGAAAGCCAAGACAGCTGATGCTGAAGGCTCCAGCGTTGGCCGCTGGGTCCAATCCAAGGTGGGGAACAAGGAGCTGATGCAGTCCGAGAAGATGGGCCTGCTGAAGAATGCGCCGGCGGAATCGCTCGCCGCCGGCCCGGAGATCGTTCCCCGGCCACCCCTCGGCTTCCGGGTAATCTTCCTCGCCTTTTTGCTGCGGGGTTTGTCTTTTCCCCCGCATCCTTTTCTCCGTGGCCTTCTCTTTGCTTACGGGATTCAGCTCCATGACCTGAATCCCAACTCCATCCTTCACATTGCGTGCTTTATCACGCTCTGTGAGTGCTTCCTGGGGATAGAACCCCACTGGGCGTTGTGGCGCCGAATCTTTGCTATTCGGCACCCTCTACCATATCAAACTGGCGGCTTTGGCGTTCAAGTGCGCCCAGACGTCGATTACTTCAATCTTCAAGCGCCCGAAAATAATCCCGGGTGGAGGACGAAATGGTATTATGCCAAGGACAAGTCCTCCGATGGCGAAAACTTCGGGCTCGAGGAGTTCCATCCTACAGTCGTTCTTCGACCACGTGTATCCTGGAGACACGATCTTTCGGACGAGGAGCTGAAGATTACGGAGCCATTGATGGAGAAGATCCAGCAGCTCCGATCTACCCCGAAGAAAGAGCTTTCGGGAATCCAGCTCATCCGGACCTTCATCGAGCGTCGGATCCAGCCGCTCGCTGCACGAGCCCACTGCATGTGGGACTACAGCGATCACCGGGATTCGACCCGCATCTCTCAAGACGAGCTGCACGAAGCCGAAATCGACGAGTGCGTACGCGCCGTCACGAACATCAAGAAGAAGGATCCCGTGCCGAAGATCTTCGGCGCTGTAGCCTTTAGCAAAGCCTTTCCCCGCACCGAGGTATGATCATGCTTTTATTCGAATGCCGTTCTCATTTCTTAGCCGAATCATTCAATGTCGAATGCAACCTCTCTTCTTTTGCACAGGTGATTGACGTAGCCCGATGCTATCCGCCCCAGCCCGAAATGGGCGAGTATCCGGGGCGTGATTTTGCCGAAGTGCCAGAAGGGTCGGCCTCCGCCGCTCCATCGCTACCGAGGGCTCCGAAGAGACAACGAATTGCGGACGTTGTCGAAGATTCGGAGGACCTCGATGACACTCATTTCACTTCGGGGGATGATGGCAACAACGCTATCCCCGCTTCGCCTTTGAGCCGCCGCGCTCCCCCTCGAACGGACAAGAAGGTTCTCCCGAAGTTCGGGATCGATGCTTCGTAAGTGCTCCTTGTCGAACTTGTATATCCTCTGGTCATACCTCAAATTAACTATCTGGTTTCCTCCTTGAATCTTGTTTCAGGTCTTCCTCCGAGGAGACGTCGACCGGTCCTGGGGATGAAGAACAATACCATTTTCGACCCCATGACCACGCCCTCGAACAAACGGCGGATTCACAGGAGAAGGCCGCCGGCGTCACCGCTCCCGAAGTCGCTCTGACGAAGCCTTCAACTTCTTCCAAGAAGAAGGCGGCGGAGCAAGAATTCGTACTTGTCTCCTCGTCTGACGGGCCCTCCGGCCCTAGCAACCATGTAAGTCCGAGAATTTTCAACTTGTGCTTCGCGTGCTTTACCATTAGTAGCCCCTGAGGGTGAGTCGAAGTGTTTACACTTGGGCTTGCCCTCCGAAACATGATTCGAAGGTTAATTTTTCGCCCGGCTTTCTTTAGCCCATTGTTAGGGATCTGTCGAAGGTTTGCAGGAGCTTCTTCGCCTTAGAAGAAGAGAATCGTAGGCTGACTGAGCAGCTTGACGAGACTCGACGTAAGTAATGCCATCCTCCTTGTAAAATTTGGCTTTGTGTATGATACTTTGCTCTTTTTTTTCTGATGACATCCTTTTACTGATTAGGGATTGGGGCCCAGGCTGCTGCTGACAAGACTTCCCTGAAATCTCAGCTGGACGACCTTGCCACTGAGAATTCGGGCTTGAAGGCTAAGGTCACCGAGCTGAACAACGAAATCGCCCGACTGAAGGGCGAATCGTCCGAAGCTGAGGAGCGTGCGAAGAAAAGCCGTCTGGATGCCGAAGCCCGAGAGGGAGAGCTAACCCAGCGCCTACAGACTTCGCTCGACGCCTTACGTGGTAAGTTCTTCGAACTTTGTCCGAAATAGTTTGGGTGCCGAAAGTACTACTGAGACTTGGTCGTTTCCTTGCCCGTGCAGCTGCTGCCGAATTGGACACCGGAGCAATGAAAGGGCCTGCTGGACTTGAATCCAGTATCGGCTTCGCCGAACGCCTTAGTCGCGAGGTTGTCAACCTCTTAGCGCGGGTGCGGTCGACGCTGGTTCGCGTTCGGGATACGTCTGTACCCGACTCGACCAGCAACACCATGGCGGGGATCCTCGATGCTGTGGCGGTGAAGGCAGGTGGCGAAGACCCGTTGTTTGCAGCGGTGCGCCATCAGGTAACTATCGGCACCGAGTCTGTCTTCTCCATGATGATGATGCATGGCGTGGAGTTTGATGCCGACAAGGTCACGAGCACGTATCCGAAAGGCAAAGACGGACGCGACAAATCTGCGAAGAATTATGTTGCCCGTGCTCGTGAACTGGCTGCCCGAATGACAAGCTTTCTCGCCGAGAGGAATGAGAAGCGTGCAGCGGCGAAGGCTCGGAAGCGTGGAACATCCGCTGCACCGTCTAGCAAGGCCGGTAGTTCGGCGTAGTGCGAGCAGCTCTGCTGGTGCCCACTTGTAATTAGTTTGCTGTTTCACATCGAGGGCTATGACCCTGATTAGAACCCTCTCTGCTGTAAAACTTTTTCTGCCATTATATTAATCTTCAAGCCATTTTGGTTGCCGTTACTTGTGTGTGATGTTCGGCTCCTCGTGCAGGACCCTTCGCAAACATCTGGTGCTTGGCCTGTTTCGTACGAAACAGCTAGCAGTACTTCGGGTGCCATTGAGCGAAGAGCGCCCTCTTCGAGCGAGCTTTCCCTAATTCGATCGTTGCGTGATCAGCT
This sequence comes from Dactylis glomerata, assembly GCA_007115705.1. Taxonomy (NCBI): domain Eukaryota; kingdom Viridiplantae; phylum Streptophyta; class Magnoliopsida; order Poales; family Poaceae; genus Dactylis; species Dactylis glomerata. The sequence goes on from QXEO01000339.1 coordinate 7,994,464, forward strand.
TCAAAGTACGCAGCGTCAGCTGAAGGTTGTTACTGCCAAGGTCGATGTCGCCCTATCGAAGGCGTCGTATGCTGCCGACTTCGAGAAATTCCTTCTCGACGAAATCGAAAATCTTGGGAAATCTCTTCAGTGTCAGTCTTTAGACCTCTTTAGCTTTGCGTTGACCGGGGCGTGCAGGATCTAAACTTCGTTCTCTTTTTTGCAGATGTGTGTCTTGATAATGCAGCCGAGGCCCGGCGCGTAAATGCGCATATTATTGCTGCCCAGAATCATGCCAACTCCGTTGCTGATAACTTCTGGGCTGATCGGTCGAAGGCAATGAAGCTGACACTCCTTCAAGATAGGATTGCTCAAGCTAGTGCGTTGGCTAAGACGAGCCGAAGCGCTCTTGCGCTGGTGCACCAGGTGATGTTTCCTCTAAACGATCAGCCCGAAGGTTTGCCGGCACTGCTCGATCGATTCGAGAATGGCAACGCTATACACTCCTTTGTCCGGGCGCACCTGCGTAGTGGAGCTGTGGTTGCCCTTGCTTTCGTGCATGCGCACTACCCTGAAGTCGACCTAGAGCTTCTGAAGACGCCTCCTTCATCGCCCAGCGGTCGTTACAACATGGAGCGACATTATGCTGTTTGTAGAAGCACCGGCGACTATATCGCTCGCCAAATTGTCGTCGAAAGTGATCGGCAAAGGGCGAACCAGGGCGCCGCGGCGCCATGAACTATCCTTGTGGCTGTATTTGTATCTCCGATATGTGTTTGTATATATCTTCTTCGTTAGTGGCCGAAAAGGCAGAGCTTTCGAGCCTAGATCACTTTAGATGACAATCCACAAGAGTAGGTCGAAGACAACGCAGTACTTGAACTTAGGTTCAGAGAGCGCAATTCCCAAGTATGGGTCGAGATGTCGAGGCCCCGAGCGTAGGTTGAAGGACCGAGCCCCCGAGCGTGGGTCGAAGGGCCGAGCCCCCGAGCGTGGGTCGAAGGGCCGAGCCCCCGAGCGTGGGTCGAAGGACCGAGCCCCCGAGCGTGGGTCGAAGGACCGAGCCCCCGAGCGTGGGTCGAAGGGCCGAGCCCCCGAGCGTGGGTCGAAAGGCTGAACCCCGAGCGTGGGTCGAAGGGCCGAGCCCCTGAGCGTGGGTCGAAGGGCCGAGCCCCCGAGCGTGGGTCGAAGGACCGAGCCCCCGAGCGTGGGTCGAAGGACCGAGCCTCCGAGCGTGGGTCGAAGGGCCGAGCCCCCGAGCGTGGGTCGAAGGACCGAGCCCCCGAACGTGGGTCGAAGGACCGAGCCCCCGAGCGTGGGTCGAAGGGCCAAGCCCCCGAACGTGGGTCGAAGGACCGAGCCCCCGAGCGTGGGTCGAAGGGCCGAGCCCCCAAGCGTGGGTCGAAGGACCGAGCCCCCGAGCGTGGGTCGAAAGGCTGAACCCCCGAACGTGGGTCGAAGGACCGAGCCTCCGAGCGTGGGTCGAAGGGCCGAGCCCCCGAGCGTAGGTCGAAGGACCGAGCCCCCGAGCATGGGTCGAAGGGCCGAGCCCCCGAGCGTGGGTCGAAGGACCGAGCCCCCGAGCGTGGGTCGAAGGGCCGAGCCCCCGAGCGTGCACAGGTGTTGATTTATAGAACGGGGCAATTTGAACTTTATTGCTTGGTGCCGAAGGCACAATGTTGAGTGCGGACTGCTGCCGACACTTGATTACATGGTAGAGGGGGTAGGGGGGACAGCTTTGCTAGCTAAGATAGAAGCGGCGCAACTGTGCAGCGTTCCATGGGTTGTCGACGTCTTTCCCCGTCTTCGGGTTGCGTAGACGATATGCTCCTCCTGGATGACCTCGTGGATAAGGTACGGGCCTTCCCATGGTGGCTCCAGCTTCGACAGTGCTTGTTTGCTTGAGTCGGAGCACAAGGTCGCCCGGCTCGAAAGAGCGTCCGCGTACCTGTCTGCTGTGGTAGTTGCGGAGGCTCTGCTGGTAGACCGCTGATCGAACGAGGGCGACGTCTCGAGCTTCGTCCAGGAGGTCTTGGGTGTCCGCTAACGCCTTGTCCGCGTCTTCCTCGACGTAGGCGGCGACGCGGGGCGCGCTGTAGCGCACGTCCGTGGGCAGCACGGCTTCTGCCCCGAAGAGCAAGAAGAAGGGCGTGTAGCCTGTCGAAGAGTTGGGAGTTGTTCGTAGGCTCCATAGCACCGAAGGCAGTTCCTCGACCCAGGCGCCTGCTGCGCGCTTGAGGGGTCGAAGCAGTCGCTTCTTCAGTCCTCCGCAGACAAGTCCATTGGCCTTTTCGACCTGGCCGTTGGACTTGGGGTGCGATACCGAAGCGTACTTGAGCTTGATGCCAAGGTCTTTGGCGAAGCCCTGGAATTCGCACGAAGTGAAGTTGGTGCCGTTGTCGGTGATGATGCTGTTCGGGACGCCGTACCGATAGACGATGGACTCGAAAAACTTAGCTGCCGTGGTCGCCTCTTGGTTGGTGACCGGAACAGCTTCGATCCACTTGGAGAACTTGTCCACAGCGACGAGCAAGTACGTATGCCCTCCTCGAGATGATTTGGGGAGAGGCCCCACTTGATCGAGCCCCCATTGCGCGAAGGGCCATGCCACAGGGATGGTGTGCAGTTCCGATGCCGGCGCGTGCGGCTTGGTGGCGAACATCTGACACGCTTCGCAGTGCTGGACGATGTTCCTGGCATCGTAGAGGGCGGATAGCCAGTAGAATCCGGACCGAAAGGCCTTCGCTACGAGTGTTCGGCTGCAAGCGTGATGTTCGCAGGTTCCTTCATGGATTTCTCGGAGGAGGGCGATTCCATCTTCTTGCGCTATGCACCGCTGGAGCACCCCCGAAGTGCTTCGCTTGTAGAGTTCCCCGTTGATTATCGTGAAGGCCTTTGAGAGCCGCATGACTTGTCGGCGGTGGATGGGGTCTTCGGGTAGTTCGCCTCTCACCAGGTACGCCAAGTACGGCTTTGTCCATATTGCTTCGACGAGCATGACTGCGGTTGCATCCTTCGGGAGGTCTGCTGCTCCTGCCGCTGGGGCGGTGTTGGTTGCTCGAGCCCCTGGACGTGTTGCTAACGCCGGGTCAGGTGTGGGTTTGATCTTGATGGAGCGCTCGAATATCTCCTCGAAGAAAACACCTGGCGGTATTGGGAGGCACCTGGAGCCGACGTTGGCCAGGTTATCTGCCTCCTCATTGCTTTCCCTGCCGATGTGTGTTACTTCACAGCCCTCGAATTCGCCTTCGAGCTTGTCATACATGGCGCGATATGCGATCATGTTCGCGCAGGTCGCGTCACACTCCTTCATGACTTGCTGGGCAATGAGGTTCGAGTCTCCGTGTATCTTGACGCGGGTGGCCCCGCAGGCCTTCGCCATGCGCATACCGTGAAGGACGGCTTCATATTCTGCCTCATTGTTGGAGGGATTCGGGAAACGCATGCGGAGGACGTAGCGCATCCTGTCTCCTTGCGGTGACACTAGGATCACTCCTGCTCCTGCCCCCGAGACCCGCTTGGATCCGTCGACGAAAATAGTCCAGCTGTTCGACAGGTCTGGGAGCTCGGGCATCTGGGCTTCTGTCCATTCGGCTATGAAGTCCGGAAGGACTTGCGACTTGATTGCAGACTGGCGTTGGTACGTGATCTCCCAAGGTCCCAGCGTGACTCCCCATAGCGACACACGCCCTGTAGCAGTTTGGGTTGTTGAGGATGCTGGAAACTGGGCTCGAAGCCACTACTACGATGGAGTGGCACTCGAAATAGTGCGGCAGCTTCTTCCCCGTCATGTAGATGGCGTATGCCAACTTCTGATAATGGGGGTATCTTTGCTTGGTTGGCGACAGGACTTCGCTTAAGTAGTACACGGGCCGCTGTACGTCGTGCTCTTTGCCTTCCTCTGCGCGTTCGACCACAAGCACCGAGCTGACAACTTGATTTGTAGCCGCAATGTATAGCAACATTGGCTCTTTTTCTCGAGGTGTAACGAGAACTGGGGAGGTCGATAGTCGTCGCTTGAGGTCAGTCGAACGCGGCTTGCGCTTCTTCGGTCCACGTGAAGTTGTCTGTTTTTCTGAGCAGTCGATACAAGGACAGTGCTTTTTCGCCAAGCTTGCTGATGAAGCGGCTAAGCGCTGCGAGTCGGCCTGTCAACTGTTGGACGTGTCGAAGCGTCTTCGGGGGGTGCATGCTGATGATGGCCTTTATCTTCTCTGGGTTGCCTTCGATTCCTCTCTCGGAGATCAGATAGCCCAGTAGTTGGCCGGTGGGTACTCCGAAAGAGCATTTCTTCGGGTTAAGCTTGATACTATATCTGTCGAGGTTGGTGAACGTTTCTCGAAGGTCATCGAGCAAAGTCTCTGCTTTCGATGTCTTGATGACAATGTCGTCGACGTAGACCTCGACGTTGCGCCCGATTTGTTCCTTCAAGCATGCTTGCATACACCGCTGATATGTAGCTCCGGCGTTCTTGAGCCCGAAAGGCATCGTCATGTAGCAGTATACCCCGTGCGGTGTGATGAACGCCGTCTTGTCTTCGTCTTCTACCTTTAGCCGTATCTGGTTATATCCAGAGTAGGCGTCGAGGAACGAGAGGCGCTTGCATCCTGCCGGGGAATCAACGATCTGGTCGATTCGGGGCAAAGGGAAGTAGTCCTTCGGGCAGTGCTTGTTTAGAGCTGTGAAGTCTATGCACATCCTGTAGATCTTGGTCTCCTTCTTTTCCACCATGACCGGTGGCGAGAGCCACGTGGCTTCCTTGATTTCTCTGATGAACTTAGCTTCGAGGAGGCGATTGATTTCTTCGCCCATCGACTTGGCCTTCTCTGGATTGTACCGTCGCATAGACTGCTTGACCGGTTTCGCGTTGGGGAATATTTTAAGCTCGTGCTCGGCGAGTTCCCTGGGGATGCCTGGCATATCTGCTGGACACCAGGCGAACATCCTCCAGTGCTCACGGAGGAACTCGACGAGCGCGCTTTCCTATGCGGGGGAAAGGGAGTTCGACACCCGCGCCGTCTTGGTTGGATCAGTCGGGTGGATCTGGTGTTCTCGGGTGTCCTTGGTGGCATCGAAAGACAACTCTGGGGCGTTCTGCTACGCCGGTGGGTCGATGTCCATGACAGTGGCTTCCCGAATGTGGTGCAGTTCCTCGTGCACCCCGAAAGTCTAGGACATGTCGTTGAAGTCCTTGTCGTAGTTTTCTGACCGCGCGAAGCTGCCGCTGATAGTCAGTGGTCCTCTATTTGCGGGCATCCGTAACTTGAGGTAGGCGTAGTGTGGTACAGCCATGAATCGGGCGAACGCTGGTCGCCCGAGGATAGCATGATACTGCGAGGGCCAGTCGACCACCTCGAATTCGATCTTCTCCTTTCTGAAGTTTGCTTTAGTGCCGAAGATGACGTCGAGGTGTATCGCTCCCAATGGGTACGTCGGCTTTCCCGGGACGATTCCGTGGAAGGAAGTCTCCGTTGGCAGGAGATTGTTTAGTGGAATCTTGATCTTTCGCAGTGTGTCTGCGTAGATGAGGTTCAGGCTGCTGCCTCCGTCCATGAACACCTTTTTCGAGGTGAAACCCCCTATTTGTGCCTCGAGAACCAGAGCGTGGTGTCCTGGGCGTGGAATCTTCGGTGGGTGATCTGACCGATCGAAACCAATCGGATGTTCAGACCAATTCAGATATTTGGGAGTAGCTGGTGGCGCGTGCTCGGCGTGAAACACTTCTCTCGCGCGCTTTCGCCGGACTTTATTCGTCGGGCGCCCCCTCTGAATCATGGGCACGAGACCTCTTGGTGGCGGGAACTCTTCTTCCTCGTTGGCTGGCTGTCGCTGCTCGGCTTGCTGGATCGTAGCGGCCTGATGGCTTTGCTGTACGACGTTCGCTGGTGGATTCGGCGGTGGCGGTGGAGCGTTGTAGGCTATCGCCCCTGCCACTCGTTGCTCGACGTTCATTCTCTCCTGAAGTGCCCGGTTCAGACGAAGGAACTCCCTGCACTCGATGAGAAGGTGTGCAGGTTTTCGTACTCCGTCCTTGTCGAGGTACGTATGCCTCGGGCAGCCGCTATCGAGCATCTCCTCTGCCGACATCTGTGGTTGTCGACGACGCCACTCCTTAGTGGGCTTCGAGTCACGGCAGCTGCTGCCGTAGTAGGTGTTTCCTCGTCGCGGTAAGTCGCGATTGTCGTCGCGGTCTTCATGCACGTAGCTGGCTGCTACCATGTCTATGTTCTCCGTGTTGTCGTAGCGGCTTCGGCGACCTTTCTTCTGAGATCCGGGATGGAATTGGTCCTTTGCATCGCCATCGCGTTCTGCTGATCGACGGCGGCTTCTGGGAGCCGAAATGGAGTCTTCGCCATCGGCCCACTCGTTCACCAAACTCATGAGGTGGTCGATGGTTCTGGGCTTGCAGCGCCCCAGTTCCTCCTTGAAGTCACGCCGAAATAAGCCGTCCCGAAATGCGTCAATGGCCCTTTCGAGCGAGATGTTTTCTGTCGTGTTCCGGAGGCCGATCCATCATGAGATGTATGACCTCAGGTTTTCGCCGGTCTTCTGCACGCATAAGCGGAGTTCTTTGAACGACGTAGGTCATCGCGAAGTGCCTCGAAAGTTTGCGATGAATGCTTGCCGAAATTCTTCCCAGGAGCGGATGCTATCTGGGGCGAGATTGTTCAACCACGCTCTTGCGTTGTCTTTTATGTGTAGTGACAACAACTGGAGAGCATTGTCTCTAGATCCGCCGCTGATTTTAACAGCGGTCATGAAGTCATCTAGCCAAATTTGGGGATCCTGCTGCCCGTTAAACTTGACTACGCCGTCGCTGAGTTTGATTCCTTTCGGCAATGGTGCCGAGCGAATCAGAAGGCTAAAACATTCTGCCCCGCAGAGTGCATCGCCAGGACTGCCGAACGTTTCTGCTTCGCGTCGCGCTCGCCCTTGGTCGACTCTATGCTGGGCCAGACCATGCCGAAGTTCTCCGTTGATAGGTTCGACCGCTTGCGTCCGAGGCGCTACAGCTGGTGCTGGTGCTGGGTGTCTAGCCTGTTCCGGTGGTGGAGCGGCTCTTGCTGCTGTCGCATCATGCGCTGAGCCAGGTGTGCCTTGCAGCACCCTTACTCCTTCGAGTGCTAGATTTCGCAGGTGTCGCATATGTTCGTCACCGTTAGACGCGTTCGCAGCAATGTATGCCGCCGCCGCCATGATTGCTGCTTCCTTGGTCTTGGGCATTAACTCAGCTTCGTTGAATTCTGCCTCTAGATTTCGAGTGACATTCTGCATATCGGCCCCTTGCTGAGTGCGCGATCTTGATCTGTGCTGAACGCTCGAAGAGTAATGTGATGATCTTTCTGCCCGCCTCCTGCTGGATGCGTCGGCCTCCTCTCTGCGTCGTTCCAACACTCGCCTATCAGCGCTAATCTGATCTTTTTGCTCCTGAACGACGAATCGGAGTGCAGCCAAATTGCTTGGACTCGGGTTAGGTCCGAAGTTTACTTCGCCCGCATAGACCCTTCTTGCGAACCGGATCTGGTCATGAGTGACCACCTGGCGGCCGCTGTCTGACCGGTTTCGACCGTCGTTGTCGTTTCCGTCGTTGTGTGATGCCATCATGCAGTGGCCTCCAGGCCACGGGGTCGAGTCATCGCTGATTTCGCCCAGCGCTGGAGGATAGATGTCGTCGCTTTCGACGTAGGGCCCGACTTCGACCATGAAGTCAGAGTCATGATCGGCCATATAGCCGTCGCTGGATGCGTTAGATTCGCATAGCGAGGCAGAGCTCACCGAATTGCCAATTTTCCCCTTAGCTTCGGGGTAGACGTTGTCGTCGTCGTCGGAGCAGGTGTAGTCCAAGTATAATCCCTCGACGTAGTCAGCATCATAGGGTGTCGTGCGAAGCGTGAGGGCGTTGAGAGCCCGATCGCACTCGGATATCGTTGGGTAGATAGCTGCTGTACCTCCCCGCGGATCTTCACAGCCGGCGATCTCATGGAGTGAGAAATCTCCGACGCCTATATAGTGGTATGCGTCGCAGTCGACGCAGTATGCGGTGGTCGGGGATGGAGGCGGATCTTCAAAATCGTTCGACCCTACTGATGGGGTCGAAATCTTCAGTCTCAGCTCCTCCTTCGACGGCGCTAGTGACACGCTTGCCGAGGGTTTGCCCCCGACGGATGGTGGTGTCGTCGCTTTGGCCACGAGCGGAGCCGATTCACCGATGGAGAGCAGTTCCATTGTTCCATTGCTGTCCACATGGAAATTGAACAGTCCGAAGGCCATGTCGTAGCCTTCGGGCGCTGCTCTTGTCGCGCCTGGAACGGGGTCGATGGTGCTCACCGTCGAGGTGAGGTTGGTGGTACTTGGCGAGATGCCATCGACGACAGTCGAATCGACGGCGCCAGTCTCAAGCTCCATCGAGCTGGTGTGGACGATGGCCGGCGCAGATGTGCCGGCGAGGGTGTCGACGCCGATCTTGGAAGTGGTATCGTCGTTGGTCGGCACAGCGATGCCGACGATAGCATCGATCTTGACGGGGGTGCCGACGTTGGTCGACACAGCGATGCCAACGGTGGTGTCGATGCCGATCTTGGTTGCGGTTGGTGATGGAGCCGGCAAATCCGTAGATCCAGATCCCGTCGTCCCCACGGTCGGCGCCAATTGACGAGGTTCTAACTCGGCAATGCCCATGCTTGAAGGCTTTCGATCTAGGAAGCGTATTGGGACCTGGCGAACTCGACGGCGATCAGACGAAAACAGAGAGACGCAAGGATTTACCCAGGTTCAGCCCCTCGAAAGGTAAAAGGCCTACGTCCTGCTTGTCTGACTTGTATTGATAGGGTGGTGATGATGATGGCGTTACAATGGCGGCGCAGATTGGATCTGACCGAGAGTGGAGAGCTCAAGTTGTCGAGCGCTCCGGCGTGAGGTGGGTGGAAGTGAATCTAGGGTTTCGAGACCTCCCTCCTAGCCTTTTATAAGTCAAGGCTAGGTCTCAGGAGTGTCTCTCAAGCCAAGTACAGATCGGATCGACCGAGACCTAATCTAACTTGAACTCCTCGAAATCTTGCTGGTGCACCAAGTAACGCCTCTGGGCCGCGTCGAGCCACAGCCTTGATAGGCCTCGAAAGCCTTTCCTGAGACACCCCACCTGGACCGAAAACCAGGTAGGCGAATGTCGGGGCCCATCTGTCATTCCTTCGTCAGTAGCCCCCGAGTGCCTGGGATAGCCGAAGACTATGGCAGGGACTCCTCCCGAAAAGTCTCTCCGGCCGTACCCGATATGAGCACTTAGCCTATAAACTGTAAATGCATAGGGATCATTTGAGTAGCATGCTTGTTAGATACACAATCTTCGAATTACTCTTATTCAGAGCCTCGAGAGTGTTAAGTTGGGTTTGCAGAGGGATGCGCATAACCGGCCTGAGACTCACGCTGGGTCTCAGTTAATTGCATTGCTGCAAAGACATGCGGTTAGCTTACTCAGATTCGAGTCCCCCGACTCGAACCCGCGTGGGCTGGTGCTACCCTGACCCGAGCCGCGTCGGACTTACCAGGTCGGAGCCCAGTTCATTGTGAGGCACCCGATGCGTCCATCGGTGCAAACTTCATACCGTAGGTATGGAAAACTTCCGGCAGAGTGCGTTTGATACGAATACCGGGCCATCCGGTGTTGCTAACCGTGGACTTACCTTCGTATTTGACATACGGCATCCAAACTGGTATATTGCCACCAACATTCGGGCACGTTGATTGAGGAGCGTTGATAGCTCGAAAGACAGGTTAAAACAAGATGACTCAAAGGTCTGAAGCTCGAACCCGAATCTCTGAAAGTATTACTGGGTTGAAAGGAATAGCTCGAAATATCGTAGCCCTACCTCGAACATCTTGAAGGCGTTGCTGGCCCGAAAAGGAAACTCAAAGAGACCGAAATCCTATCTCGAATATATCGAAGGCGCTGCTGGCCCGAAAGAGAAACTCGAGAGACCGAAATCCTGTCTCGAATATATCGAAGGCGCTGCTGGCCCGAAAGAGAAACTCGAGGGACCGAAATCCTGTCTCGAATATATCGAAGGCACTGCTGGCCCGAAAGAGAAACTCGAGAGGCGAAAAGACAGAGTCGTCGAAAAAACTCGGTGTAAATTCGGATGACACAAAAGAGAGGTATACAAAGACCCCCGAAAGAGAACCCAGTCGAGATGCTGTCCGAGCATAAGAGGCACATACCTTCGAAGCTCGAGAGAACCTTTGCTAGTTTTTGTTCTTCGAATCCAAAAGGAATCTTCCTGCTCGAAGAAACGCGTCATTGCTGATGACAATCCCCGCCGAGTTGTCACATCATCTTCTGCAGTAGCGACCTGATCCTGCCAGAACTAGACGCACGGTGGGCCCACCGGCCACGCGTCCCGGCCATTGACAGAATTTGACCGCACGTCCTATGCGTGGGTGAGAAATAACCGGCACCGTTTCCTTGAATAACGTGCGTAGTGGACGCCGCGGTGCTCGCGTGTTGACACGTGGACGGTCAGATCAACCCGGCCGTTTCCACTTCGTCGTGGACGGCTGAGATCTGACGTAGATTTCTAGAACTGGAATAAATGACGATGGCAGGGTAACAGTCCTGTCTCACTCCGCCGCCATCATCTCCTTCCTCGCGCAGCGCCCCTGTAGCACCACTTCTCCATTTCCGCAAACCCCACTGTTCCCTGAGGTCATGGGAAAGAGAAGCTCTGCCGCCGTCGGCGCCACCGCCGCGGCCAAGAAAGCCAAGACAGCTGATGCTGAAGGCTCCAGCGTTGGCCGCTGGGTCCAATCCAAGGTGGGGAACAAGGAGCTGATGCAGTCCGAGAAGATGGGCCTGCTGAAGAATGCGCCGGCGGAATCGCTCGCCGCCGGCCCGGAGATCGTTCCCCGGCCACCCCTCGGCTTCCGGGTAATCTTCCTCGCCTTTTTGCTGCGGGGTTTGTCTTTTCCCCCGCATCCTTTTCTCCGTGGCCTTCTCTTTGCTTACGGGATTCAGCTCCATGACCTGAATCCCAACTCCATCCTTCACATTGCGTGCTTTATCACGCTCTGTGAGTGCTTCCTGGGGATAGAACCCCACTGGGCGTTGTGGCGCCGAATCTTTGCTATTCGGCACCCTCTACCATATCAAACTGGCGGCTTTGGCGTTCAAGTGCGCCCAGACGTCGATTACTTCAATCTTCAAGCGCCCGAAAATAATCCCGGGTGGAGGACGAAATGGTATTATGCCAAGGACAAGTCCTCCGATGGCGAAAACTTCGGGCTCGAGGAGTTCCATCCTACAGTCGTTCTTCGACCACGTGTATCCTGGAGACACGATCTTTCGGACGAGGAGCTGAAGATTACGGAGCCATTGATGGAGAAGATCCAGCAGCTCCGATCTACCCCGAAGAAAGAGCTTTCGGGAATCCAGCTCATCCGGACCTTCATCGAGCGTCGGATCCAGCCGCTCGCTGCACGAGCCCACTGCATGTGGGACTACAGCGATCACCGGGATTCGACCCGCATCTCTCAAGACGAGCTGCACGAAGCCGAAATCGACGAGTGCGTACGCGCCGTCACGAACATCAAGAAGAAGGATCCCGTGCCGAAGATCTTCGGCGCTGTAGCCTTTAGCAAAGCCTTTCCCCGCACCGAGGTATGATCATGCTTTTATTCGAATGCCGTTCTCATTTCTTAGCCGAATCATTCAATGTCGAATGCAACCTCTCTTCTTTTGCACAGGTGATTGACGTAGCCCGATGCTATCCGCCCCAGCCCGAAATGGGCGAGTATCCGGGGCGTGATTTTGCCGAAGTGCCAGAAGGGTCGGCCTCCGCCGCTCCATCGCTACCGAGGGCTCCGAAGAGACAACGAATTGCGGACGTTGTCGAAGATTCGGAGGACCTCGATGACACTCATTTCACTTCGGGGGATGATGGCAACAACGCTATCCCCGCTTCGCCTTTGAGCCGCCGCGCTCCCCCTCGAACGGACAAGAAGGTTCTCCCGAAGTTCGGGATCGATGCTTCGTAAGTGCTCCTTGTCGAACTTGTATATCCTCTGGTCATACCTCAAATTAACTATCTGGTTTCCTCCTTGAATCTTGTTTCAGGTCTTCCTCCGAGGAGACGTCGACCGGTCCTGGGGATGAAGAACAATACCATTTTCGACCCCATGACCACGCCCTCGAACAAACGGCGGATTCACAGGAGAAGGCCGCCGGCGTCACCGCTCCCGAAGTCGCTCTGACGAAGCCTTCAACTTCTTCCAAGAAGAAGGCGGCGGAGCAAGAATTCGTACTTGTCTCCTCGTCTGACGGGCCCTCCGGCCCTAGCAACCATGTAAGTCCGAGAATTTTCAACTTGTGCTTCGCGTGCTTACCATTAGTAGCCCCTGAGGGTGAGTCGAAGTGTTTACACTTGGGCTTGCCCTCCGAACATGATTCGAAGGTAATTTTTCGCCCGGCTTTCTTTAGCCCATTGTTAGGGATCTGTCGAAGGTTGCAGGAGCTTCTTCGCCTTAGAAGAAGAGAATCGTAGGCTGACTGAGCAGCTTGACGAGACTCGACGTAAGTAATGCCATCCTCCTTGTAAAAATTTGGCTTTGTGTATGATACTTTGCTCTTTTTTTTCTGATGACATCCTTTTACTGATTAGGGATTGGGGCCCAGGCTGCTGCTGACAAGACTTCCCTGAATCTCAGCTGGACGACCTTGCCACTGAGAATTCGGGCTTGAAGGCTAAGGTCACCGAGCTGAACGACGAAATCGCCCGACTGAAGGGCGAATCGTCCGAAGCTGAGGAGCGTGCGAAGAAAAGCCGTCTGGATGCCGAAGCCCGAGAGGGAGAGCTAACCCAGCGCCTGCAGACTTCGCTCGACGCCTTACGTGGTAAGTTCTTCGAACTTTGTCCGAAATAGTTTGGGTGCCGAAAGTACTACTGAGACTTGGTCGTTTCCTTGCCCGTGCAGCTGCTGCCGAATTGGACACCGGAGCAATGAAAGGGCCTGCTGGACTTGAATCCAGTATCGGCTTCGCCGAACGCCTTAGTCGCGAGGTTGTCAACCTCTTAGCGCGGGTGCGGTCGACGCTGGTTCGCGTTCGGGATACGTCTGTACCCGACTCGACCAGCAACACCATGGCGGGGATCCTCGATGCTGTGGCGGTGAAGGCAGGTGGCGAAGACCCGTTGTTTGCAGCGGTGCGCCGTCAGGTAACTATCGGCACCGAGTCTGTCTTCTCCATGATGATGATGCATGGCGTGGAGTTTGATGCCGACAAGGTCACGAGCACGTATCCGAAAGACAAAGACGGACGCGACAAATCTGCGAAGAATTATGTTGCCCGTGCTCGTGAACTGGCTGCCCGAATGACAAGCTTTCTCGCCGAGAGGAATGAGAAGCGTGCAGCGGCGAAGGCTCGGAAGCGTGGAACATCCGCTGCACCGTCTAGCAAGGCCGGTAGTTCGGCGTAGTGCGAGCAGCTCTGCTGGTGCCCACTTGTAATTAGTTTGCTGTTTCACATCGAGGGCTATGACCCTGATTAGAACCCTCTCTGCTGTAAAACTTTTTCTGCCATTATATTAATCTTCAAGCCATTTTGGTTGCCGTTACTTGTGTGATGTTCGGCTCCTCGTGCAGGACCCTTCGCAAACATCTGGTGCTTGGCCTGTTTCGTACGAAACAGCTAGCAGTACTTCGGGTGCCATTGAGCGAAGAGCGCCCTCTTCGAGCGAGCTTTCCCTAATTCGATCGTTGCGTGATCAGCTTCAAAGTACGCAGCGTCAGCTGAAGGTTGTTACTGCCAAGGTCGATGTCGCCCTATCGAAGGCGTCGTATGCTGCCGACTTCGAGAAATTCCTTCTCGACGAAATCGAAAATCTTGGGAAATCTCTTCAGTGTCAGTCTTTAGACCTCTTTAGCTTTGCGTTGACCGGGGCGTGCAGGATCTAAACTTCGTTCTCTTTTTTGCAGATGTGTGTCTTGATAATGCAGCCGAGGCCCGGCGCGTAAATGCGCATATTATTGCTGCCCAGAATCATGCCAACTCCGTTGCTGATAACTTCTGGGCTGATCGGTCGAAGGCAATGAAGCTGACACTCCTTCAAGATAGGATTGCTCAAGCTAGTGCGTTGGCTAAGACGAGCCGAAGCGCTCTTGCGCTGGTGCACCAGGTGATGTTTCCTCTAAACGATCAGCCCGAAGGTTTGCCGGCACTGCTCGATCGATTCGAGAATGGCAACGCTATACACTCCTTTGTCCGGGCGCACCTGCGTAGTGGAGCTGTGGTCGCCCTTGCTTTCGTGCATGCGCACTACCCTGAAGTCGACCTAGAGCTTCTGAAGACGCCTCCTTCATCGCCCAGCGGTCGTTACAACATGGAGCGACATTATGCTGTTTGTAGAAGCACCGGCGACTGTATCGCTCGCCAAATTGTCGTCGAAAGTGATCGGCAAAGGGCGAACCAGGGCGCCGCGGCGCCATGAACTATCCTTGTGGCTGTATTTGTATCTCCGATATGTGTTTGTATATATCTTCTTCGTTAGTGGCCGAAAAGGCAGAGCTTTCGAGCCTAGATCACTTTAGATGACAATCCACAAGAGTAGGTCGAAGACAACGCAGTACTTGAACTTAGGTTCAGAGAGCGCAATTCCCAAGTATGGGTCGAGATGTCGAGGCCCCGAGCGTAGGTCGAAGGACCGAGCCCCCGAGCGTGGGTCGAAGGGCCGAGCCCCCGAGCGTGGGTCGAAGG